>JAOBYE010498862.1:0-13216 GCA_025403585.1 Parazoanthus swiftii | reverse complement strand
GCCCTCCCAATGCAAAATTCCCATACATTATCTGTTACATTTTCTGTTTTTGAAAACTTTACCAGCGCCACGTTTTGAAGTATTAAATCACCAAATTTTCTATACTTACTAATTCTGACCTGCTCTTTTCATTTCTGGCTATTACAGAGTGCTAGCGTCATGTTTTCAAAAGCGTGATAAAGGTCTACTAACACAAGTCACTGCTGGTTTGCATAGGCACTCAATGTTGCACAGAATTCCCTTTACTCTACACCAAGAATTTGGAACTTAACAGCAGTGCAAAGTCAACATTAGTGTCTGGCACCAGGAAACTATGACTTCTGTTTTTGTGCTATAGTTAAAAACTGAATTCTTGCAGTTGGGGATAACGCCAGAATTGGATGTATATTCTGCGGATTTCTGAGAAAAGCTTCAGAGTGGCTTCAGAAGCAAAGAGGGAATTTGAGATCACGAACAAAAAACAATGTTGCTAGTGTTTTAAAACGAAATCCAATAGTTTTCTTATGAATGAGTGACTCTTTTGTGAGTGGAAACTGCAACTTCGAACCCGTGCTCAATTATTGTCATATTTGGCAGTTTGAATGTCGGCATATATGGAGGTCACATAACAAGACGGGAGCCCATCGCTAATAACAAAACGTATTTCTAACCAAGGAAGACAGTGTTTGAAGCTACCACATCAAAAATTAAGATCCAAAGTTAGCAAATTCTACAAAGTAGCGGAAAGTAATGATAGTCGGTTGTTTATGACCACAACAAATACGACAGATATATTCAACTTACCGTCCTCCATCTTGTCCTAGTTGCTTAGCGTGCTCGCCCCAGGTTCCATCCAAACGTTCTCCCCCCACAATACATTTTGTTGACTGACCTTGGGAACGAGTGTGACCGTCACCACGGCAAAAAGTCTGCGCATGCTCGCGACGTAAGGCGCCTATACGGTTCCAATGCAACAACAACAACAACAACAACAAATACTTTATCTTACCTATTAGATTTGTATTTACAAGCTAATTAAATTTAAAGTAATGAGTTAAAGTATAGATAGGTGCAGGTTACCGGCTAGGCTAGGCGAACCGAGCCGGGCAGTAGACAAGTTTTATTTGGGCACCTGTTACATTATATGGGTTATGATCAACAAGGCCAAGGGTTGATATGGTATGTTTTTCGCCGTAAGGTTTGTCGCAAAGCTGACGTTTCGAGCGTTAGCCCTTCGTCAGATACATCTAACCTTACGGCGAGAAACATACCATATCAACCCTTGTTGATCATAACCCATATTCAGCTCATTCGCCCAGTTTTTTGTTGACGTAGTATAAGTGTTAATACAAAGTGCTAGTTCCCCAAACTCAGTTGTAAATAAATTTAGCAGGGTGTGAAGTTCTGAGTAACTGGGCAGACGTAGAGTCACATCTTGTTCTTCTGGTTTCGTTCATTACACATGTCGGAAAAATGGTTTACGACTCGAAACCGCGTCTCCTAGATTACTAGTCAGACATGATACCCACTACACCATGCCGGGCCACCATGCTGGCAAAACAGCGATATCTTTTGTTGAGTAGTTCGCCGTGGGATCCCCGGACACATTTTTTTTTCATCCAGTGTGTATCATACACAAGCATACATCCCAATCCCCTCTTTCGAGTTTTGAACTTATCGTGTAAGTTCTGAGTAACTGGGCAGGCGCAGAGTCATATGTTGTTCTTCTGGTTTCGTCTCTCACTGCGTCGTTCGACAAGCATGTTTTCTTTGATAGACTGTTGATAAGGTTAAAAAAGCAGTTCTTTCTCGTTTCTTTCATTTGTATTCTTCTCTAAGATTTTGTCCAACGACGTAATAATTTTCTCTCTCATATCTTTGTATTCCCGAAGTTTGAAGAGGAAGTGAAGATCGTTCTTCATGTCACTATTACACTCGGAATAAACTCTTAGTTCATCTGGTTTTTACCTGTTTTTACGGCCTTGAAGTCAGAGCTGTACATAGCTTCGTACGTCTTGGGGGGAGAAGGGGGGGGGGGGCAATGACAAATTTTGAATCATTGATAACTGATAACTGATAACTGATAACTTTATTTAACCACGGTAAGTCCTTCAGGCCATGAGTATTTACAAATATACATTAAAATATAAGTTTTACTAATACTAACTAATACTAAATCTCTAATTATTTTAAAATTCGAAATTTGACAAGTTGAAAAAGAAAGCAAATTCTCCTGCTTTACAAGGACGCCGTGAAAGAAACATTTCACCTTCAGAGACTGTGGCAGCTCATTTTCGATTTGAATTGAGCTAATGATGTTGCCTGCTTTATGTTGGAAGGTAAACTATTCCACAGCACCGCTCCACTATAGCTAAAACTTCGTTTGAAATGTTCTGTGTGAGGGAGCGGCACTGTGAATTTACCTTCCGTATCTCTGAGAGAATAGGAAAGCGTATCGGATCGATTAACAAACTTTGCTCTTAAGTAATTTGAGATCATTGAAATGCCTTTTCTGGCGTTTTTCAAAAAATTGAGTGAAAGCCGTTTTTGTTCGGAGAGGAATTGCCCCCACCCTCCTATAGTATGGCTCAGCTCGGTACGGCCCTGTTATCTTCCTTTTTTAATTGGGGCTTGGTGAGTGCAATCCTGTGTTTGATGCTGGTTATACACGTGTAATTAGTGGGAGACTAGTTTTGAAAGCTTCTCAAAGCTGACATCAGATAAAATCATATGAGCAAATGGTCAGTGGCACAGAGCCGGTCAGTTTACACGAAAACTTTCACCACATTTTCTAAACTCAACCAAGACGCTTCATAACACCAGACAGTGGCATGTTATACTGTGTGGGACAGGAAGCGTCGTACCAAGCTCCCTGGACATCCACACAGCACGCAAAGGTCATCGAGGTACCGTTAAAAGTTTTATAAAACGAAGCAAGTCTTAATTAAGAGAGAAAGTCCAGTTTCCTGGCATTGAAAACTAAGTTATTCAATAACAAAGTCAAAAGCTGCATCCCATCATTTCAAGCATCCACTCATGCGACATGAATCACGCCATTACAAAAATTCAGATTTCAAGATTTCAGAGGGAGAATAAAAAACGCATACTCTACACAGGCCCGTAGGCAGGGGGGGGTGCACGGGGTGAGTACGCACCCCCCCCCCCACACGGACCCAAAAAGGTCCGCATTTGGAGGTTTAATAAGACGGCGAAGAAGCCTGAGTAGGTTTATCGTAGGAGTTGGTGCTACTGCAAATTGAAACGATTGAAAAAAACGGCCATAAGTGTGTTTGTCTCATCCATTTGATTTTTAAGAGTCCAAGTTTACGAAATTTGCACCGCCCCCCCACCCCCTCCCCCCTCAACCAACTTCCTGCCTACGGGCCTGTTACATGTATAAGAAATCTTGGCATGGAGGTGAGATTGTTAATAATTACCACCAAGGCTATCTGCGATTGATCCAAATTCTAGTTGATTGTATGTCAAGTTCCGGCAAATTTGATGCAATTTCAGATTTAAAGTGGTAGCAACGGCATCGTATATTGTTTTGTAATAGCCCTTCTAGTAGCTCCCGAGCTTTTATTTGGCTTTTTTTGGAGGTAAGGGGGCGTCGACAAATTATATAGTTTAAAGGTTGGGATTCAGAATTGAAATCTCGCGTTTGTCAGACAATGCTTGACGGGAAAAAAGTAGGATGATGAGAAAAGGAATCATGTTGTCTTCCAAGCAAAGCCCGGTCTCATTTCACTGGTTTAAAAATAGCTTTCTAATTCTATAAATTTGTTCCCTGGCGCCAGGTGAAGGAGGCAGAATGAGTTTTATTGTTTTAAAACTTGAAAAGATCAGCAGGGAACTCGAGCTAAGTAACCTGCATTCAAATTACTTTTGCATTGTATCTGGAAGGCCTTTGTGTGTTACGCATCGGAGGTGTTCAATTGTGTCACTGTTTAACTTCGTCTAAAATCAGTTGTTCATTGATCCGATGATATTTCAAACGGCCTCAATGAGCAGCCAAAACCACGCACGAACAACGAACCCACGCACGCACAACCCACCAGAAACCTTCTCCCTCGGATAGTGGGTGTACAGTAATGCAACATTAGATACTAGTGATACAGGAGAATTATTGATGGCCCCATGAGGTAACCAACTAGATGTGTTTATCCTGGTTGGAACTCATCTAACCTAAACAACCAAATTGTTCTTATTCATGAAAATCGAACTAAATTAGATTATAGTTAGCACGTGTTTCTGTTTTCTTTGAGTGCACCAACTCAGATCGAGACTTTTTAGTAGCAAAGTTTGATTTCGACATTTATCTTTGAAAATATTTGTACAAATACCAGATTATGTGACTTGCAAGGGAAACTTCGGCAATACTTTGAGCACGTCATGATCTTTTGCCAAAGAATGTTTATTATTTGATATTGCTGTTTTGTTGACTCAAAAACATTTTCATTTATTTTGTTTATATCAACCCTGTAGTTAGTTTTACAAGCCCACCATCGCGGTTTCCTTTTTTCTTTACAACAACATTTTTGAAACAGATCATCGAATTATTTCCTTCTTCCAATATAGCTATAGCTTTTCAAACAGATTTTCTTAAACCAACCAACTTTAGTATAAAATAATTAAATAATAACAAACTAGAATAGGGAAGGTATTTTAAAATACTGAAAGGTGTCTGTTGAGAGAGAAGATCTTAATTTCCGAATAACCGGAAAGCAAAACACGAAAGCCAATGAAGAGCGCGCGGCATGATGTATGGGGCTGGTGTGCGTGCGGCTCTACCGAGGCCACCTGCTGTAAATATTCTATAACCATTGAATATCATCAAATGTTTTAAACAACGTTTGGGAATAAAAAGCTATTTTGATCTTGTTTGGAGAATAATTAGCTTCAACATTACCTCCGAGGTTTTACAAAGCAATGCGCCAGGAGATCACTGATGTAGAGGTATCTTGAGATCATAGTTCTTAAGTATTCCCCAATCGGCGAAAAGAGCACCTGGTTAGTACTGATTTTTTTAAGATAGAATAAACAAATTGAAGTTTGTTGTTTGGCAAAACGGAGAAGGTTCCAGTGCTCACAACAAACCTCTAACTGTGTTTTTGCTACTCTCCTGATCTCCTTAACTACGGTTTCGTGGGAAGAAAGGCCAACAAACAATCGATACAAGTCCAAACTGAAGTAAAGGCAATGGACTAAAGAGCCAACAAGAACTGAAAGCTTTCTTAAAGATCAACCGATAAGTAGCTGGAATAAAAGAACTAGCTGCTTATTTGAAGTTAGATTCTGGTGGCACTGCTTTACAGAGAACCTCGACATAACAGCCAAATTCTGAACTTGATGTGCTGGGTTGACAAGAAAAATCGTACTATAAAAGAAACTTTTCTTTAGTAAAGAGTTCAAAGCAAGCAAGTTCAAGGCAAGTTGCGACTGTTATTATAAGGAAGGCAGAGAGTTCGGCATGAATGCCACTAGTCCAACAGCAAATGCAGCCAGTGGACCGCCACAAAGCGTAATAACAGCTGTCACCACCTTCATCGCGTTCTTGTACGTTTTCTTAATCCTGATCCCCATTGGAAATGGTATGGTGGTTTACCTGGTGTGTGCGAGGAAACGTCTCCACACAATCACAAACTGGATGGTGGTGTCTCTGGCAGTCAGCGACCTTGCTGTGGGGCTTGTTATCATTCCTTCACGGATCGCTTGCCTCTACTACAAATGCGACGAAGTATTCTTAAAGATCCTATACGACCTATTTGTTTTTGCGTCACTGTGTAATATTTGCATCTTGACCGTCGATCGGTTTATCGCCATTATGCACCCCCTTAAGTACTACACCATCATGACACTCAAGGTTGCTGTTCGATTGATTGTTGCGTCATGGCTCGTTCCTATCGTGTTGCTCTCCATACGAATGGTCTGGCAGTATGGCTACCCGGACAACCCACAACTCAGGCAACAAGCCGACAAGATATTCTACGTAACCCAGATCATTCTCTTCATGTTCGTCCCTTGTCTCATCATGCTTGTTGCTTATATTTGTATCTTCCGGGAGGCGATGAAACAATCCCGAAGGATTCACGATCTGAATCAAGCTGTACGGCACGCGTCGAACGGCACCCCCACGAGCGACACGCGGGCGCAAAGGAGAAGAGGCAATAGTGACGCGAAGCACGCAGTCAAAGTGTTTGGCCTCGTCTACCTTCTCTTCCTCCTATGCTGGGGCCTGTCAGCATACCGAACAATCGTGTTCTACTTCTACAATGAGCGCGGTGCTATCGACGACCCAATCACTATATTCTCCCGCCTTCTGCTGCTGTTCAACTCTTGTGCCAACCCAATTGTTTACGCCCTGCTGAAGAAAGATTTGCGTTCCGAGTTCAAGAAATGTTGCGGTTGTGGGAGACGTAGACAGATCGAGACACAAGGAAATAGGAGTAGCACTGCTGACCGTGACATAGCGAAAGTGGCTCAGATGAATGAGATTTCATCCTCTTCCGACTCCGGTCAGAAACAACAGAACCCAAAGTAATGCGTAGATGGTGCCGACGCCCAGTCCCGACCGAGGCTCTGGGCAAAATGAGCCCAAAAACGTGTTGCAAAAAAATCATTTTAAAAGACCGACAAGTCCTCATACCCAACTATAAACTAGTCATCTTCATATGGGACTAGCGCCTTCTTATTTTCTCAAAGTAACCGGAACTTCTTCAAGAAATGAGCGCTAAATCATTTAAAGGAACTAGGTCGTACAGTTTGTCGGGAATAAGTCGCGTTTGGCTACTCGACGTGGTTCGCCTATTAACTGTTGCCCGGGTTAGTGACAGACACTGTGCACACTGTACTTTGTTCCGCTACTGGCGTACTGATGTATGCAACTGCATCCACTCTTGGTGAAGATCAATTTATGGGGCAGACAACGGAACCGCTGGTGGAACACGCTCGCTACCGTCTGTTCAAGAGAGATTTCGTTAACTCTGTCGTGCTCCAAACCCAAATCCACAGTTTCACTAAATCTATGCACAGAAAACATTTTCCTGCCTTCCTTTGCTAAGTATAACATCTGCAGATGTTTACGTTGCAGTAACTCATAACATGGAACGTTTACGAAACATTTCTCCTGTTAATTCTGAATAAAAAGCTTTTCATTTTAACGAGATAATAGGGTTTTCATGTAATAAAATATCAAGCTTTCCAAACCGGATATAGCGAACAGCTGCCCCGTTCATGTAAAAAAAGCTACACTGGAATCAAAAGTATGCTCTGGATACTCGTGGAGTGTTATACTTGTCAAGGAAATGCAAGCGTACCTTCTCTTCTATCGTGGAAGGGGTCGGGGCTGGTTACATAAAGTCTCAACTATTGGTATATGATAGAACAGCCTTTGTTGTAAAACTGTACATAGAACCAAGATCAGGGTTAAGGTAAAATTATTAGAAGTCACGACTTTGAATGCGAACTGTTTGCATTTTTCAAGACTTTTCGCCACAATCTAGTCACGTTTTGATCCTGTTTCCTGACGAAACGACAGAGTTCCCGCAATCTCTTCTCGATCCCACAAGCAAAAATAATAATCCAATAGCTCTACGATGCTACAAACGAGCAAAAGAAGAAAGAAGATCAAAACTTACCTAATTTGTGGCGAAAAGTCTTGACCTGACCACGAATCTGCTGCTAAAAAGTTGTTTTTTCATAAGGGGTGCGTCACCACCGGGGGATACTCCCATATATAAGCTATATGGGGACCTCTTGTCCTTCAGCGTATAGTTTTCTAGACCTTCCGTACATGTTTGGGTTTTGAAAAATTTATCAGAAACAGGACCTAGAAATTTCGACTATTGGCGAATAATTGTGTGGAGTGTGAGCTCAAAATATCGAATTTCCGAGAATTTATACCATAATCAGAGTCAGGACTTGCGTGTCTGGGTGGACGTAGGTAGAGTACCCTACCGGGCGTCACTAAAACTGTTCAAATGGGTGGGGGGGGAGGGGTAATGAAGATATTAAACTACCGAAACTCTCGAACCGCAAGGGAACCTGGGCTATTTACTGCCTCAACCTCCATATTTGGGAGAAAGGAGCAGTAAACAGTGAATTTTCCACCTCTCAGAAGTTGTTAGAAGAGCCCACGTGCTATACCATTGGTATCACATGGCTAAGAGGGCACTTCGACGGAGGCATATAGAACATTCTAGTCGGAAATTTCGCGCTTGTATTTTGTTTCGCCATTTTTATTCCGTTAGACAAGTGCGATCGTCTGATATTCAAATTCTCCGAGAACATCAACGGACCTGTAGGTAATTATTAGTTAGTTATTCAAAGGAACACACGCTCTCTTTCTGTTTGTAATATTGTATTTTTTGCAATTATGAAACAAAGATGAATTAATTCTAGTGTCGGGGATACACAATGTTGATCCACGAATTGCGAGGTATTAAAATGGTTAAACAAGGATGGTCCATGACTGTTGATGTAATAAGATTGTACATAGATTATCAACCAGTGCCGAGGTTACACAACGTTGATCCACAAATGTTGGGGTAAAGTGGTTACACATTACGGATTATTCACATGCAGCGAGGTAAAATGGTTAAACAAGGAAGATAAACGTGTGTTGAGGGTCAAACGATTACACAAGGAAGATCTACTAGTGATGTAGGTTGAATGATACACGAGTGTTGAGGTAGAGTGATTACATAACCATGATCCACATGCGTTGAGGGTCAAATAGTTACACAAGGATGATCCACGGGTCACGTGGTTACACAAGGATGATCCAAGACTGCTCAGGTATAGAGAATCAGTTAACTGTTAGGTGACCTTGTGGGAAGTTATAGCTGAGGTTGTTGTTCGCGATTGTGACGAGACCAGAAAACGTTTTCGATACTAATAGGTCCAGAAAGGATACTCTTAGGCGAGGCAGTTTTAACATTTTTATTACTGACATCTTGAAGTCTTTAGATAGTGTTAAGTTTTTAACCACGGCTTTGGTTTAACCCCTCCTTGTAGCTTGCACTTCTAGGACAGTTCGTTTTGTATTCTTAGACGACAGAACAATAGTTTTTCAACTTATCACGACGGCGACACCGTTCGCCGGTGTCATATGCGTGGTTGAAGCGAATATGGGACATCATTAACACTTCACAAGAATGACATTTGTGTTTTCTGCACCAATTTTACATTTTCACTCGGATATGGTAGTGTCATTAGTTACAACCTCTTGGACCTTAATACACAAACATGAAGTTTGTCGCACCCACCCTGCCACTTCTGTTTAACCACTGTGTAGATACAGCTAGATCGCCAGTATCATAAAGTGAACTCCGGACCTTATAACTACGCAGCAGCAACGGTATCGCATTTCTGGAAGGAATGTTTTGGGTAAGTTTCGCCAACAATTTCACAGTAAAACGTGTGGTTCTGTGGCGTTTTGAGTGTAAGCGATCTGATTCAGATAACACAGAACATTTGACAACACTGTTCATGTTGCCGTTGATGTTTTTTCCTGTCATTAAAGACACTTATCAGGTTTTAAATGTAGTAAATCCTCTTTACTACGACGAACAACCATTGCTTCCAACATCACGTGAGTTCTCCATACTCTGTGACACCGTGGTTGGGAGGACCTAGCCGATAGACACCAACTGAACGATCTTTGGAAGCTGTAACTAAATCTGAACACATGTTAAGGGCAACTTTTTACTACATTCATTTGTGGCGAAACGAGTATGATCTGCATGCACAAATAAATCACGTATTGTGCAGCGGTCGGTATATGGGTAACACAATAAAGACTGGTACACTGCCAAGGGCGTATGTCAAATACGCACACCGTGATTAGCTAACTTTTCATGAACATCACAAGAGAACCTAAATACGATAATAATGGCCGATGTAATAACATGCAATTAGTCAGACAACATGAGGCTGATCATAAGCATTGACTAGGTTACGTATTACCCGTACAAAGTCACGTGGATTACGAATCAATCTGTATAATACTTGTACACCGTAGATAGGGAGGGGTATGTATACGAGCAGGTCTGGTGTGTTTCATGAAATAGGGTTACTAGTTGATTATCAGTACATGATCATAGGATAACGAGCCATGAAGCACTGGATCTCATGTAACGAAAAAAGATACATTCATCGTAAGGCGAAATATCTACATCCTCCACATCAGATCCATGCGAGAACAAATCTTCAATGTACTCATGGTGGTCAGGAAACCGCCGATACCTGAAATTGGTTTGAATTTCCGGTTAAGTAATCTCGTTCTTAAAAAAGAAAACCACAGTGTTACAATGTAAGCATATTCATTGTTGATAATGTATTGATAAGGGCTACATGTACATGTAACGTTACGGTGTACAAACCTCTGTATCACAGTCACTGTTGATAATGTATTGATAAGGGCTACATGTACATGTAAAGTTACAGTGTACAATTCTCTGTATCACAGTCACTGTTGATAATGTATTGATAAGGGCTACATGTACATGTAAAGTTACGGTGTACAAACCTCTGTATCACATTCTCTGTATCAAAGCTCTTTATCACCTCCAATCCAAACATAAAAAAAAACACATATACAAGAAGACAACCAAAATCTAACAATTTCTTATGATGAGAAGATTATCAAGTGTATTGCCTTTCAGATTACATTTATTGATCTTTAAAACTAATAATACATAGAAAAAACCTAAAAAGTTCTTACATAAGTACTTTTCCGTTCCGTTGTCAAGACCAAGTCATTAGTAACTGAACTTACTTTCTCACCACACCTCTGTCACAAGCTGTGAAAAGAGTACTGCCATTTGAGTTATATCTGAAAAGGAATGTAAGAAAGAGTTACTTTACATACAGTTTCAATTGTTTTTATTCCAATGCACCTGTCCTGAAACACTGCAAAATGAAACACGACTCTTTCCAATCACCGTCTCTTTGTGACTTTCACCAGAAACACAGGTCTCTAAGAAAAGTCACGTGCTAACACATGTGAACTAGCATCGCTTAGTAAGTGTGACACAGACAAGCACTCAGTATAGAAACACCATAATTATGAGACAGTCCTCAGTCCCTAAAAGCATTCTGTTCACGTCTGCCACTGACTAGTTAATCACATGGTCGTGGCATAAAGAGCTGTTATTGTTCTGCTGAGCTTTAATAAGATTAGCTTATATCTCAGTTTTATGTTATTGTAGCCTTCTAAGGAAAATTAACGGTGAGTTTTACTTAATTATTAATTTTAAAATCTGTTCTATTTTGCATTTTCATGTTAACTTTGGAGGACCTTCCTGAAAACTACTTTACATGTAGCAACGGAAGCTTGCCTTCGCCCAAAAGACAATACTTTGTTTTAGTATTAGTATTACAATGTATCATTACCACCGTCACTATCACTATCACTATCACCACCACTGTCATTATAATTATCTAACTGGCCAGATCAAACAATGGGCACAAAGTATGGATCACACATGGAGGAAAATGTATCCTTCTGTATGGTGGTAACCCAAACCAAAACACTAGTCACGGTATGATATATGTACCTAATTTTCCACAGAGGATCCTTTCCATGTTCTTTCATTGTTTCTTGGACACCAACTTCTGGGACAAAAGAGGTCAGTGACTCACCTCCAAACATAAGTAGACCTGAAGGAAGCCATCACAAGTATAAATACAATCTCTATTAAATCAAAGCTCTGTTTTTGTATATAAAATATTCAACAAAATAATGTTGGCCAGTTGTCCAATCACTTTGAACTAATTAGAACTAGGAACGCATCTGCATTATATATAATATCAAGCAGTTATTAGCTTTAGTTAATGTCATATATGGTATCTCAGATATACATTGTGCCACTTACTGTAAAATCCATCATCTGCCATTGAGCCAAACACCTCTGGTGTGGGTGTTGCTGTATACAATGTGCTGCCAATGTCTATGCTTTGTAATGTTCGGCCATCGACAGTAGAGATCTAAATAGCCAGAAAAATAGGAGACCAAAGACATACTGTATTCTATTGCAGGTTTCTTCCTGACAAATATATAAACAACTTAACTATGGTATTAAACATTGATGTATTAGAGACACTGCAAAACTTTTTACTATTAAAACTCGATGAAACATTTTAATTAAAAATTAAATAGTTCCGGTGTGTTTCCATATTCAGTTACAACTATGTACAGAATGATTCCTTTTGAAATGTGGCCTTTACAGGCAGCTTCTTACTGTACATGACATTCTCTGCAGTTTGACAGCTCACCTTTGCCACTCCATCCTCGGATACTGTCAGCATAGCACTTTGTCCCTTGCACCATGGCCAGCTGTCATGTAGGAACATCACATCTCGGATAACAGAGTTGTGAAGCTACAAAACATAAAACAGCCAACTTAATGAACGCACACTTTACATGTATGTAGTCAAAAAATGTGTATAACAGACAAAGCAGATCAGGTTTTAAAGAGTACTGCAGTTGATTGCTTACATCATAGACAAACTCCAGGGGAAGAGGCATTCTCAAGTCAAACAGAGACAGTCCTCGACCATTAACACAGCAACAAGTCGCTATGTGTGGTCCCCCCTGGCAATCAACAGCTAGGCCAGTGCGATCCCGGCCGTTAAATACACCTGAATAAGGCAAAGAGTTGAATTAAGGCAAAATATTTACTTGGTGTAAATCAATTTCCTAATTAATAATAATAATAGATAATAATTTTATCTAGTAAAGCATATCCTCCCAAAAAGCCCAGCCACACTTAACATGCATTATAAAGTTAAAATTATCTACATGTTCAAAACATTTATGGATATTTAAATGGAATTAAGATAATATAATTGTATAAAAAAAAAGAGAAACTGTGAAAAAAAATTGTAAAACATACATGTTACAAGTTGTGATTAAAATCGCAATTTCGGTGCTAATGCCTACAGGAAGACTGTTCTACTTTTTGGGTGCACATAAAAAAAGATCTAGTGCCACACCGAGGTCAGCTGCTGCAGCAAGAGATTATCTATAGACCTAAGTGCACCAGCTCAAATTCTGAAATAAATATAAGTGACATAAATAAGACTAACCACCTTCAATGTATGGCGAAAAACTATAATATTATTATAATATTTATGCCATTTTCTGCCTAACTGGTAGTCAATAGTTGTGGTTACACTAGACAAATAAGCCTAGGCTAAGTACCGAGATACCACCGAGATAGCCTAGGCTAACAAG
>JAOBYE010498861.1:13285-23862 GCA_025403585.1 Parazoanthus swiftii | reverse complement strand
CAGACAGACAGACAGACAGACAGACAGACAGTGAAGGACTTGAGTATCAGATATACCATGTACTTATACGACTTTATTTGTGTGTATTGTTTCTGTGTTTTCCCAGATTGGAGTTAATGTTCCCATTCCAGTACCTCTTCCCATGTTCTCCTTTACTGGATCACGTGGTTCCTTCATGGGAGATACCCACTTCTATGGCAAGCAGGTATGGACAGGCATTTCTACAGCGATTACCTTTTTATTGAACGTATTTTCCATGTGTTCTCCGGCACATGTTTTCTTATTAGTATTTATGTTACCTTTAGATGGACAACCAAAGGAAACTAGCTCAGTATTTAGTAAAACACAACCAAGAGTTAATAAGCAAAAATTTATTTCCGCCTCGCATCCAAAAGTGTACACATTTCCTTATCAATACAGATTATTCAGTTGTTCTTACGATTATATACCTAAAACTTGGCCAGATAGATATGTTCTTTCTTGTACTGTGTGATTCATTTGTTCCCCCAGTAGTAAAATGTTTCGGTTTTAATATTAGAATGAATACAAATGCCGTCAGCCCTTGCAGCACAACCCTCGTTGCTCAGTCTGTTCATATCTCGTACCTCAGGGAATCCAGTTCTACACTCAAATCAAGACCATCACCAGTCTGTGGCGAGAGGAAGACGCCGAGCCGCAGAAAGCGCAGACAGCCTTTCCTCAGATGAAATAAACCCTTGTATACTCACGAATTTAGGCACTTTGTACGAATGATAATGGATTGGACAAGTTTGTGTTAGAAACAGGAATGCTAGTTGTATAGCAAATGCTGCGCTGTGTAGCTAAAAGCATACAGATGGAAGGGGCGTTGGAACTCTGAAAATACGATCTAAAGGTTGTAGTGAGCACTGGCTTTTTTGCCAGGTTTTCGTAACTTTTCTAATACTAAGCTATTAAGATAAAATTGAAAAGATGTCAAACGTCTCTTTGACTTATGCCGAGAACACCGACGAGGCCTAGAATGTAATTAGTGATTTTGATTAAGGGTGACTGAACGACCATATTTGGACAGTGACGTCTAATACCCGCTTGTGACTGCTAACTCGGGGAATAGTCTGGGATAACCTTTTGATAAGCATGACTGAGCATGTTTTTACGAAAGGACCAGGAAGTGAGTAAACTGCAATCGACAGACTTTAATAACCATTATAGGCATGCGTTAATATAGGAAATGAAGAACAAAAATACACAAGACTGCAGTTTTTGGCATTACTCGGTGGACGTTGTAAAAGCATGCGAAATAATTGTGTTATTTTCAATTGTTTTGTTCGTCGCAAGTTTACGAGTTTCCTCAGTTTTCTGTGTGTCCTGTCCACAAAGGTTGTTTGTGGGAGAGGGGAGGACGAGGCAATTGCAGTGCTGTGCCAGTCGTGTTTTAAAATAAAGTACCCAGTACTAATGTGTTGTTTGTTAAGTCGTGCAGACTTATCAGCTTTGGATAAGCGCGTGGGGCAAAAACCTGTTTGCGGTTTTATAACGTCATGGTGATGTAGTACGCCAATTGACCAATTTCGATATATTAAAATTCAGCCCGAAACAAAAGACATCAGTACGAGGCTCTGGGGAATAAAGTATAAAGTTTGTATGAATTATTCCCCAGAGCCTCGTTTTGATGTCTTTTATTTCAGGCTGAATTTTAATAAATCGAAACTGGTCTATTGAAATACACCAAATTCATTGCATCATCATTTTCCACGTGCCTACGAAATTTGGCTGCAGTATCTTCTACAGTTTCAGAGTTGCAGGTCGCCGGCACTTTCTGCCCCACCCCGCCGTCCCAGCCACCCTCGAAAAGCCCGGTTAGAGCGGGAAATGACTGCTGATCATTGATACCCCCAACCACCACCTTCGGTTCATATTTCACCTCCTCCTCCGATCGAGCAGCTGGGTCAAACTCCAACGAGCAAGTTTCAGTAGTGTTTTTTCCCAGAAATATTTTTTAACTCTTAGAATTTGGTCAAGTTACTTCCGATTCACTAAATGTCCAATTCTTCAAAATCGTGCAGGGTAGATTACCACCAGCTTTAATTTTACGTAATCATCTCGAACATTTTACGTAATGCTTTTTCATTCCTTTTTGCGAATTTAAATCTTAATGGTAGTAATATTTTAGATAGTTTATAGTATTACTTGAAGGGACGGACCGTGTATATTGTGACGTGGGGATGGAATATACATTTCATTGCCATTTTGTGCAGTTTTTGGCTTCACAAGTTTAGTGAAAGTTTCGCCCATGTTAAACACTCACTTCTGGGTTCCCGTCATTCGTCCATGGACGTTACTAAAACCTGAAACAGGGAACAAGGAACAGTCAATACGAGTCGGGGAACGGTCTCAGCCTCCAAATAATTTGTAGAATCTCACACCTCCAGAATCATATTGACTGTTCCCCGTTCCCGGTTTTCTAGTAATGTCCGTCGTCCATGGCCCGAGTGAAGCAATATTCAGCGCTCATATTAAAGGGGGTTTCCAAGCAGTTGGAGCGTAGTTGGGGCTAGACAAAAATGCCAGCAGATCCCGCCATGTACATTCCGCAAGTTTTACAGCAAAAATGAGAAAGGCGCAGCAGAGCTCCTTGTGTCTCTTGTTCAGTTTCCGCGTGTCTGGCTGCGTCCAAGGTGTTAATATAAAGAGCGCCACAGCACGCTCCACTGATAACTATCAAGCTGGTAGCATCTCAAAGTGTATTCTATATGAACAAATATCAGGTTTGTAACAGTGGCATCATTTATAAAAGAGTAGTGCAAAGCTGTGAATGGGCGGTGAGAGGGATCCTGCGTGAAATGAACTGCAATTCAGTGCAGTACTGATACTGGCTTTAGAAGCATTCTACACCAAAAGTATTTGACCAATACCGGAGGTCTTTCCGCTCCTGCACTGCTCCATATATAAAAGTAGCGTCTGCAGTCTAGATATAAACTCTTGGCTATTGTTTAACATTACTGCTGATATTGTATTGTTTTCTGTCCATTGGACCGGTCTGGTTATATTTATGAACTGGACTGGGGCAAAAGAAAAATTATCCCCCCCCCTTAAGGGCAAAACTGCCCTAGTATTGCAAATATTCTAATTTTTGTATATAACAAATTCGCACCTTCCTGGTCCCCGATCGCTAAAAACTAGAGGTTACACCTCGATTTGCACTAATGACTCCTTTCTTTTTTAGTCGTTCCATTCCACTGTAAAAGACAACTACTACGGACAAACATCGTCGGGTTCCTTGACAGGTGAAGTTTGTATCTTGAACCAATAATGCTAAGGACCTTCGCAACAACGAAGTTTGAGGACAAACCTGGTCGGGGCTATCGTATGATAAGGCCAGCAATTAAAGACATACATAGGGCCAGGGTGTATAACCTCCCTTGGGTAGAGAATTAGAAGAGTAGTGAGGAAACTAGGAAGGAGAAAGAAAGGATGCGCGAAGAACCACGGGAATTAGGAGAAAAGAAAGTTTCGGTCTTCCCAACATTCCTCGCACCCCCAAAGGGAGAAACCTTTCCATACATGCAGCTGAGTCGTGTATATTCCCCCAACGCGTTTCCTCTTTCCTATTTCGGACTTATGAAACCCACGCTTGAACAGCTGTAACTGTAATACCTTTTGGAATACTAATGAATACTAGTATTTTATTTATCAAGAACCTTTTTATGACAATATTAGTATAATCGAGTCTGGAAGACGACAGCCAAAACTCGAGAACAAGCCGTTGTTGAGACTTAGCAAGGAAACTTTATTTTTATAACTGACTGAAAAAAAAAGAAAAGATTGGAAAAATCCTGATCGGATCAGACACGTTCTGAATTAACAAACATCTCCAATTGAATTAAAACAAATTTTTAAACTGGAATTAAAGTTCTTATATAAAGAAGCGTATTCCCGGTGTTTTGTATCTAGAGTCTGTAAATGGTGCGGTTTTTGCTCTGTTTTCGAGATTGAAGCTGACAGAGCAACTGGAGTCTACGTTATATGACTGTTTTCAGAAAGTGCACAGTTCTTGCCTTTCAGCATGTACTAAAGTACTTCCTGTACGGAAGAGGATACTTTCCTTTTAAAAATAGCTTATATAATCACTCTATGTTTCACTGTCACACCCCAAAGCCACCAATATTATTTAGTGAGTCTGAGGAGACACGAAAAACAATCAGCGAGAAGAAAAGCCATGAATGTATTACTCTAACGGCCGATTTTTTAAAAGTCAGCTCTTTTGGCGAAAAGTCAGGTCTGAGTTTGAACTGAAACTAAAACACTGTTTTACAGTACGCGCAATACACATTTTTAAAATTTATAGCGATATTTATAGCACAAGGTGGTACGGTTGGAGACTTCCTGGTGCCATGCTAATAGTCAGGATTAAAAGTTAACATGTGATCCCACACATGGACCACTTAACTTGCGTAAATCGTTAATCAGATGTTCGTAACTTTTATTTTTGCAAAGTGTTTTTTGGCATCGATATTCTTGAAAGCGTACGCGGAACTGATCCGAGATACTTTGATCTCAAACATTCCTAGCTTTACAACCATAAAAGGAAATTAATCCGATGTCACTCGGGGTGCAATACAGAATAAATGCGATCGGCTGCACGCGTTGACAAAACCACACGTGTTAATATCGGTGTTTTAAAAGTTTTCAGTGTTACATACTACTGACTGCAAACTGAAAGTCAAAATTGTCTGATGTTCTCGAGAACTCATTGTTTTTGTAGTTAATCCTAAAAAGAAAGAAAACGAGCATGTGAAACGGATCTAAGTAAGCCTACATTTAACGTTTTTAAATTTATTTTATTTGCTTTTTATATACGTATATTCAGTAGCTAGAGCTTTTTAAGGAACAGTGTTTTGCTTTCTATATCAGCGTATAAATACCGAGAACTGATCTCACTCATAATCCTTGGGCGTGCTTCCAAATGCTTTAATGGTTCTTCGGCTTTTTGTAACTAAAATTTTCAGCATTCTAGTAGCAAATGTCTTCTGTTTTTTTACTGCTCAAGCTGCTTGTAAAAAAGATGAGTGTAGGCTGTAAAGAATAATTTTAAATTTTCTTTCTTTGTGTTCAGTCTTGTAAAATATTTTTAGATGCAAGGCCCCTCGCTGCAGAATTAGGCTTCTCTGCCTAAACTGAGTTTACCCAAACCCAAACCTGTGGCTAAGAAAAGTCTCCACTGATAGCCGTTTACATGGGTGTGGTACTTATGTTGTGTGTTACCATGCCTTATTGACTACATACTTAATTTAAACTTAAAATTGATTTTTTTCAGGTCTCTTGAACATAAAATCCTGGAAACAATATCAGTGCTGCAAGTTTACAGTTTTCACTCCTGTCAGTCTGAGGAAAAACTGAACAAACGGCAACGATGTTAAGTTCTGCTGTCTTTATCAGTCTTGCGCTTGATGAGTGCTGACCTAAATGACTCATTTATTCTTTTTGATATTTTGGATTCCAGGCTGATTTTACTGACCACCATGTAACGGCCAAAGGCAGCATCGTATGAAGTTCGCTCTGACGATGGTCAAACGCTCGGAACGTCAGCTTTCCTACAATATCAACCTTTGTTGATTAAAACCCATGTGCGACATAGTATCCCTATTTTCGTGGGCCCATGAATGTCCTGAATTTCTGGGGCGTTTTCTAGTTTGTCCTTAATAGCTGGCTTTTTTTTAAGTTCCTTAGCATCACGGGCTCAAATTGGGAATTTAAAAGAAATGATCGTCAATAGGTTTTGTCATTTCAACGTAATGAGTATACTGAAGAAATGGTTGTCGATGGAAAAATTCATTAGATTTGGCTCGTCTTTCTTAGAAAAAAGCGGTTTTCGGGCCATCAATGTCCTCAAAAATTGGCTGTTTCAATGGTTTTAGCAACAAAAATCAAAGGAAATAAACGGAAAACGCAAACATGTTTTAGGAACTAAAGAGTTAGCTAGCCGAACTTTGCGGATTTGTTTTGATCGATGCTTGTCTTTAATAGTTGGCTTTTAAGAGATTCAGTTCCTAGAGTTAACGAAAGGATTCAGGTTTCTGAACGCACGAATTGTTGTTGCCTAGCCGGCCGCCCTTGACAACGCTCAACTGAGGCAAAGCTAATGAACAACGGTGCCACTAAATACCTTTTTGTTTGCCGTAGTTTTTGAACTTAGTGCAGTATATAATTCTTAAGACAGTTATAAACTGCCTTCTAAAGGTAGAACCATTTCGTTTTTCCTCAGTGTGTCTTTCGGTCTGGACATATACCTGAATGCGTAACACTGTAACTAGATGATTCAACGGCGGTTGCGCATCGGGCAAACTGCGCCCATTGTCGGATTTCAGTAATAATTCGAATTGTCGAGGACTGCCTTGGGCGCTTTCCGCTGAGCAACATTTTCTAGTTCCACAGTTGTAATAACAGATGGAACGAGCCAGTCCAGTGGAAAGTCCCCAGAACGAGCATGTACATATCACCAGTGGAGGTACTCCACTTTCCCTTCCATTACCGGTTAGAACGGAACTACGGTTTACGTAAAACTTTCATTTTCGTCGGCTATGACACGCATTTACGTCATCAAGACCTCGAAAGCTCGTTAACCAATAGAGCGGCATCTCTTCCACCGCTCCAAACCAGAAAACTTGGATGAATAGAAAGCGCCACAAATTAACTGTCCAGCAACTTTTCCTACGTTCCCAATCTAAATGATCCTGTGACTAGTCCCTCACCCTTTCCCTCTTTCTTAGCTTTCCGCCGGGCTCTCCAACTCCACTAAGCTCCCCTCCCTCACCCCCTTATTTGACGTTTCAAACAGTTTTAAAAACTTTCACATTCCTGTGTTTTTAATAGTATAATCTATGCATGGTTTTAGTCTAAAAATCGCTTTCCGGTTCGAAACCATACATTCACTGACAATTCTATACTTTACTGTTTGCATATTGCATGTCTGAGTATTGGCCACTCTTTCACGTCAGTGTTGAAAGAGACATACGTAATTTAACGTTCGAGATAACTGTCAGATATCAAAGGAAAAGACTAAAGAACTGAAATACAGATATATATACAGTAATATATACCCAAGCCAAGGAGCATATAGCATATGCATTTATACTGAGTTTTTTTTTTCATAGTTTGTTGTTTTGTTTTTTTCAAAATGTCAGCTGCTGCTCCCTCCTGGTCCTTATCTTATTATTACGGCTAGTGGATATACTGTCTTGAAATTGTGATCCCATTTTGATTCGTAAGAAAAAGTTGAGTTATACTGAATAATCGAATAACGATGAAACGTCAGTTAACCTGTAAATTCTGAAAAAAAGCTCTTCCTTTTAGTCTTATGACGCCGACAAATGACGCGTGAAATGGGATTTCTGACGATAGCTGTTCTCTCAGAAAGTGATTTTAAACACTATAAACGGCCAATTAATGAAATTCTGTGGAGCATTCTCAATGATATCACACGTTCGTGACATGATTCCACAGCAGAAGGCCAGAAATATGACATTTTTAGCAATGACAATAGTATAGCGAGGATTAAAAATAAAAGTCTCAAAAAAACTTCTAGGTGCTAATAAATTGTAAAATCCAAAACTGTCTACCTATAACTTTGCTACACACTACCTTTATATAAGTAAAGAAACTATGCTTTTACATATTTTTTTTTATATTGCATCCCGTCAGTTCCTCTTCCGCTTCATTGTCTGAGCGAGAGGTGGAACGAAAAGGGCTTGAGTACTAGTACCCGCAGTTGTTGTTCGCACTCCGGGTTGTCTCCACGTCTGAACGCAGCTAGCTTGGTACAAGGGCTGTGAATTCAAGAGAAAAATACTTCGTTTCATTCACATTTTGCTCTTTCAAAAGAGAATGATAGAGCAACTTGTCTAGAAAGTCATTTGGTTCAGCAACTGGTCACAATTGCAGAGGAATGGCGGAGGGTTGCGATTGTAGAATGTATTCACTGCGATGTAAACACGAGTCTGATCGAGACAGTGCGCAGCTGACGAACGATAGTCGATACCAAGGAGATACAGAGACTATTCCTGACTCCCTAGACGTTAAAGAGAAGAAGTGTGAATGTAACGGTACCAAAGGTGAGGACGACAAGAGCTTTAATTTGTCTAAAGTCAACTCGCGAAGTTGCCCTGACTTGATGGATCTTCACCCGTATCCGGGCCGAACTTTTCGAACAAGATCTGCAACTTTTGGCCGACTAACAAAGAAACTCGGACGCAGAAAGAGCTGGAAACTCTTTAGAAGCTCACAGGAAAACAGTTCTGATGGCGAAGAAAAGAAGCAAGAGACAAAAAAGCGAAAGGAGAGAAAACTTCAAAGAAAACGCGCGACAGAAAACAACCGAAAGGAAAGGCAAACTTCAACATCTGCCTGCGGTGGAACTGGAATCGCTACGATGTTTAGACTTAGGACAGAAACGACTGAGAGCAGAGGGACAAGAACTCGAAAAACTAGAGCCCAGAGAAATTCTGTGTTTGATAAGTTTAAGAGATTTTTTGATTCTGATAGCAGGGAACGCGAAAATAGTAACGTGTCGAAGGAAGTGGCACAGCGCAGTCCTCCTTCACAAGACCTCGTGGAAAATTTCCCATCTTCGCTCGATTCGCCACGGCGAATTCAATCCGCTGGTCCAGAACATTTAGCGTTTATTGACAAACTTGTCAGGGAAGAGAACCTACATTTCTTCGATGAAGAAACTCAGCAAATTTGGCGCGAAAGGACCTCGATGGAGTGCTTTCTGCCACCAGACATTCTCTCCGTAACGAACTGTCCGTATTACTGGGGACCGATCAATCGATACCAGGCGGAAAAGGTTCGTAATTTGCTACAAAATTATTTTGTGTTCTTTCTCATTGAGAACCAGTATATCCTCCGAGTCTGTCCACGCGCTTTTTTTCGTCTTAATTTCATGTTTGCTCTTCAGATTTGCAGGAAGTGTTGGAATTCGAAATTCTGAAAAGGCCCTTTTTTCGTGAATAAGACGGGAGATCTTTTTCCGGTGGATTTGATCAGTGTCTCAAAAAATTCTAAAAAAGCCGGATAAATTTTATGGAATAGACAGACTAGGAGTGATTTCATTGTTGATCAGTTGTTCGTAGCTGTAGAGATTTTATGGACATCCATACGGTTTTTGTTTACAAAACACAGCTATAACAGAAACATGAAATCTTTTTTTAAATCTCGTCGTTTGCTGAAACCAGATGGTTGTTCTTATCACCATAAATGGCAGACTTTTTTCTAACCCGTCAGATTTCCACATATTATCTAAACATGACTTCTCCACATGTAGCGTTGCGATTTTGTATTTATCGGTCTGACATTTAAACCACAGCTGCATTTCTTAATTAGGAAAGAATCTGATTACATTGTAGTAAATGTCTTTTAATTTGAATTTGTGAACGTCTTGTAATTCTGTCACAAGCCGCAACAAAGAACAACTAATTATATTGCGTTTACCGACACGACGTTAAATTTGCATGTTTATGTTTTGTGATAATTTTGTTATTGAATTATTTCACTTGTGCGATCAAATTTTTTAAAATATGAAAGCATCAACGATCAAATTTTAATATGAATGCACCAAGCAAGAAATTCAATATCTAGACGCCCACTATTTTTCAAAGTACTAAATTAATTATGAATGTCTTTGACTTTGCTGTTTTTAAAATGGAACACACTTCCGTTTTGCGGTCAAATGGTCAGTCATATGCACCACTGTTTTGAACTTAAAAAGTGGCACCTTTGACTTTTGCTTGCACATTTGATTTCCATTTAGGTACTGTTTGCATTAGATCGAGTTTTCATTCGGGTAGGACCACATCATATACCGGTTCTGTTTTGTGTCTATATAGTCAACAGTTCGTTTACGTGATACTTTCTAAAATCTCATTCTTGTACATATCATTCCAGCATTATTTCATCCTGGCTTGATTTCATCCCGTTCAAAAATATGTTCATTCTTGCAAAATGTGACTGCACATATTTTGCATGAGTGCTATGTATAGGATCTGTTGTGGAAATAGGTTAGTTGATTGGTTGGGCTGATCAGCTGACTCGCATTTTCATTTTCTGGAATAAAAACGTCTATATAAACATTATATGAAATCTGAAACTCGTTCTGGTATCACGTCAGAGTTCTCCCTCATGAGACATAGCAAGGATAGATAAGATATATAAGATAAGGATAGGGAGAAAGAGCACTGAAGGCACGAGCTTCTTGGGGGGTCTGGGGGCATGCTCTCTGGAAAATTTTAAATTTTGTGACCTATCAAATTTTTTCTGGATCCAGCATGATCAAGTTGACTATATGGAGAAAATTGCCAGTTACTGGCCCTTTAGAAGAACTCTGCGTATAAAAACCACATACTTACATATCAAGAATATACATCTGCAGCCACTAAAAGCTACACAAACACATATTGGGATCTGTTCAACAGGCGATAATTTAATGCCTCAAAAAGTGGACGATGGATTCCTTACAGAGAGGCCTATTCTGCTCAAAGCTGGGACACTTAATTATTTATATGTGATAAAATGTATTTGTTCCATAAGTTTGACTATTTTTC
>JAOBYE010498861.1:0-10083 GCA_025403585.1 Parazoanthus swiftii | reverse complement strand
AATGATTTTCTTTATCATAGAGTAATACATTTTCTGACAGTTGAGTTTGCTGACAGATATCAGTCAAATCAATACTGCATAAGATATGTTCATGATTGGTTTCATTGGAATCAGCTTGAACTGGACTGCCCTCCTGTTTATAATTTGAGTCCGAGACCATAACTATATCAAGCTATCCTGCAGAATTTTTATCCTATACTACAAGACTAACTACTGTCAGATTGTACATGTATTACAACATTTTGTACTGTTTACTTTGTTCAGCTAGCACTGACAGCTAAGGACAGTATGTAACACAATAGCTATACTTTATTATCATCAATTAATTAAATTCTTGATTTTGAACTGTTGGTTCACTTGGTAATTATTTGTATGACATGTATGATACCAGGAGCACTTTCCTTTTCTAATCACCACATTTTTTAGTTTGCCCCATTGGAATGGCCAATAAGACAAACCATTCCAGTGGAAATATTCTGTAACATGAAATACCCTGGAAGTATTTTTCTTTTTTGTAACGGAACAGTGATTAATTCCATTAGCACAAAAGATACACTGTAATTATGTTACTTTAAAAAAACTTTGGGCATGATCTGCACAAGATGTCAATATAGTATACCAAAGTTTATTTAAAACACTTGTTAAACAACCAGAAAGTTCATCTTTTAAATAAAACATGCATTTCTACTTCAGTACTTTCTTTTGAAACATTTAGCATTTCAGGAAAAATTTGACTGTTGTATTTGTAAAACAAGAAACATTTGTAATTGGTACCCTGCAAGCACAGATCTCATATCCCCACAAAGAACCAGATGGCAATATGAAAGAGATCTGCTCACAGGGGATAAAATTGGTGTGGCGTGTGTCATAGTGTAATTGCATCATCCACACTGAAAAACATTTCGGTAAGACTTGTGCAAAGTAATCAACTGAATAAACTGCCGATCAGAAGGGAAAAAGCATTCTATCCAACATGGAAATTTCTAAAATTTCAAACTTGAAATTTATTTGGCACCCCTGGTGTGGATCCAGCGAGACTTCCTGGGTGATCACATGAGGATCCAGAATCTGTTCTAATGTACCAAACTTCTGCAAAGTGAGTACCATACAATAGCAGTTGCTTGTTTTCAGTTGTTATTTTAGTAATGCTGGAAAATTGACTTCAACCATTTGTAACATTTCGTGCCATCAGCTAATTTAATATCAAATAAATTAATGTCTAATGGAATAACTTGTAACCAATGTCGTAATGAAATGATTACTAATAAAATTCTGAATCTAAGCATTTCACTATTTTTTGTCTTGGAAGTGAAACGGGCAGACTAGAAAAAACAAAAGAATGGGAAGAAAAAAACAATATATTCTTTTGTCATTTTCCTTTCACTACTTCGCCAATCCAGTTCAGGTACTTTTCATATCCATCCTTTATGCTCAAACTGATGATTTCTGGCACCTCGTAGGGATGGTGGTCTTTCACAAGGTTGATAACTTTAGGAATCAACTCACTTGCTGTTTTAACTACCAACAGAAACTCTTTGTCTTCTTCCACTTTGTTTTTCCACAAATATACGGACGTAACTTGTGGGATGATGTTCACACAAGCTGCCAGTTTGGCTTGAACCAGACTGTGGCTGAGTGTCTTAGCAACTTCAATGTCTGGGCAAGTTGTCAATACAGCAGTATATTTTCCCGTAGCTGACAAAGAAACTGATCGTGTATTCTTTGACAGAGATTTGTGTACATCACTGCTTTCTTTTGGTGTGTTAAGCTTCCAGCAAATAAACACAACTACAAAGTTTACCAGTAATAAGACATAAACGTGTTTTGACGAAGTTTCCATTGCACACAATCGATTTTCGCTAGGCGTTCACTGCTGTCGTGTCGGTTTCAAGAAAAACCTGGGTCGAGTTTAGCAAAATGTCTTGTAAATGGGGGGGGGGGTAGAAAGGTTATTGGAAAACCATTTTATAATTCTGAATTCTACATGCTAAGTTTTTTACTTTAGAAGAAAAATTGCTTTTAAAGAAGAATGTGGTATACCTTTTTTTAAAAATTATGATACATTTAACAATAACTTAATAATAAAAAATAATGGCAAATTTAACTTTTTTGTTTTGCACCCCTCCCCTCTGCGTCCCTGTGGCTGGCTGCTGGCTCAGCCTGGAGCAGATTAAAGATGGCGTCTGCGTTGCAGCGATGGAGAACAAGATTACGTTGGAGAACGTCTTCTTTATACTTGTTTCGGCACAGTGGCAATGCTAACATCCAATTCTTTATTAACCAAAGAACTCTTGCGTTTTCGCAAAACCATTTAAAAGAAGAACAGAGCCCGAAAAACCACAATAGACCAAGGGAAACCATTGGAGAGAGCCGCCTTCAAAAGTTCCGAAATATTTTGAAAACTTTTATTTCTGGAAGTCGTATGCTTGGTCATGATGTCAAACGAATGGTTCAAATACAGAGAAAATTAAAGGAAAACAATTACGACTGGAACGTACTGGCAACAGAGGAAATTCTTCTTTTAAACCAGGTTTGTACAAGTTTCGCGTATTCATGGCTTCACTCAAATTACGAAAATAATTCAAGCCTCACTTTTCACAACGCCATAACAAAAACAGCCGTTTGATGATCAGCTGGGGAAAGTTCATATAAATTACAAGGCGAAGATGAAGATATTCATATTGATATTGAGGGGGAGCTGCTCCAAAAATTTTTATACACTGAAGTTAAGGGGGGATGGGGGCTGTGAAGAAAACTGCAGGGCTAGGAGGGGGGCTCCGAAAATTTGTATACTGCAAAAACAACACATGACATCACCATACAGATTGGATGGCTTTCAACTAAACAGTTTAATGACCTGTGCAACTCATCCAATCACCTGATTTACAGATATAACAAAATGCTGTCTCAGTAATTTTTACACTCTTGTTCATCCCATTATTCCTTGGAAAATTTCAAAAATCAGAAATTCTCAAATGTTATAGCTGTTATAATTTCAAGTATCGGTGTTGAGGTAGGCACCATGTGACATTAAATACCTGAGAACTCAACAGGGATCTCATCACAACTGGATCTCATGCATGTCATTGTATAAACTATTTTTATTGAAGACAATAATGGTAAGTATACTTAATACAGTCTGGCAATCTTTTTTCTGATGAGCAAAGGAAGTGCTGGGGGAAGAGGGGGGTTCTGAATTTTTTTTTTGATTAAAACCATAGTTAATAGGTTAGGAAACTCAGCCAGTTTCTTTGTTGTAGGTTTTTGTTCTCTATTTCTTTTGTTCATTTGCCTTGACCGTACACAAAACACAAAAGGTATTGAAATGCATATGAACAACCAACCAGTAGTAACATTTGGGCTGACACGTAAAACAAAGCAATGTGCAATGTCTCGGTTCGTTCAACCTATGACAAAGAACAAATGAATGTAATTATACTGGATATAAAATAAAACATTGAAGAAAATTGAGTGAAATACAACTGAAATGTACAATTTATTTATTAACATGGGGGTTTTTCAAACGAACACAACTGTTGCTTCTAAGACTTGAAAACAATGGAATATTAAAGGTTCTGATTAAGAATTTACTATAGTTTTAATACTCTACTGTGCAGTCTCCCAAAATATGACCCCTTGAATAGTGTGGACAGTCGGAAAAAAATATCAGCTGGCTGACCAGTCACCATTCTCTTCATCAGAGTGAATGGTAATACCCTCCAAGAGTGTGTATGTACCTTTTGCTGATTGTAGAGTTAAATTATTGCACCATTGCTACAGTAATTGGTGACCTTTCTGTTACAGACAAGAAAAGATTTGATCAAAACCTTGCCTGCTGTTGCTGTGTTTTTTACTGTCCCATTTTTTGGATATGCTGCTCCAGTGATAGCGTAAGTATTATTACTTTTCTAAACATTGAGCTATAGGACACTTAAAATTAAGCTTTGTACCCATTATCCTTTGTACAGGTCAGTCAGTTTTCAGTTTTTATTTCTCATTGGTAATCATAGGCATAAATAAAAACAGAAATTATGAAAATAACTGTCAAGGGATGAAGCATAAATTGTAGGGGTTAACTTTGTCTTCTCTCATTATGGATTTCACCTGAAGTAATGACTGCCCATAAGTATAGTGACTCCAGGAGCTGCTAAATCACAGTAAAAGGGATTTATTACTTCAGGAACATTGTGATATACAATACCATAATTGAAGAGCTGCATGCAAAAACATCTTAAGTGACAGTCTTATACCACAACCTCTAAATTCATTAGTTTTATGTTAAACAGTGGTCGTTTGACTTGTAGTATATGTAATCAACACCATTGTAATGACATTACGTTTGTCAACCAAAGAGCTTACATGTAATTCCAAAATGGCAAGAAAAATCAATTGTTTCTGCTAGGGGTAAAAAGTGGTTTTTACTCTAACTTCCCTTTCTCATCCTAGTACTGTAGTTTAGATCTACTGTACTAGATGACCAACACAGAAAAAGGTGCTCTCAAATGGCAGCCTTGTGTCACACGGGTGTAGCAGGTTTTATAATTTTTACCAGCATTGCTGGATCAATCACAATTTCGTACTAGCAAGCCCTAATCCCTCACAAAGGGGTTCTAATTGGTTGTTTGACACAATATTGTCAGCAGGGCAAGTAGAGTATGTCTCATTCTATTCTTAATTAAGAAATTTAACTTGCCTGGCCAAATTTTCAATTTCTGCAGAACAAGTTATCATTGGTTCATTTCTAATCTGCTAATTGTTCTTTTGATAATTAAAAATTAACTAACAACAAACTTAGTATCTGCGAGATAATTAACTTCTTTTGCAGAATCAGAAATCAAAGAGGAAGGTGCTTGTGTGAAAATAAATAAAAGTTGCTGTTTACCTTAGTTTCATCATTCAGTACAGTTTTTGTGTGATGCTTTTTACCACAGGCTGTACTTCCCCATTTATTTTCATCCCAAGATTATCGGTATTAAAAACATAATTTGTAACATAAGATTAGCCTTTGAGGACACTGTATTTAAAGGTGTAAAAAGTTATCCCAGTATACTATTCAATAAATCATGAAAAATGAGGTATATTGTGTTGTATTCAGAAATCAAGCAGCTGTGAACAAGTTATGTTTTTGCTTTATGCAGATTTCTGTACCCAAAACACCTTCTGTCTCACCACTACTGGCAGCCTCATCAGACAGAAAAGTACACAGCATCAGATGCTCGCAAACGGAAACTATACTACTTATCATTGGTCAGGGAGGTAGGCAGATCTGTCTTGGAAAAGAAGACAAATGGACAAAGGAAAGAATTATTACTGGTTTGTGGAAAGGTGAGCAAAATTCAGGGGTGCCAAAAGTAGTATTTTGTATTTTGTCCATTTGATAAAAACTAATAGATAAAATTTAAATATGTATTGATCCATATATTTATAAAAAATTTATAAAATAATATATATTAGATGATGTATAGTTTATATAATCTACGGTATATAATCATAAAAATTATATGTCTGTAATCAAATCTATTATGTATACATGTATATATAAGTATTTATGATTACCATATATACTTTAGATGACATTGTTTTATAGTACTGCACTCAAAATGAAGAAGATTGTTTTTTGGATACTTCAACTGTCCCCTTCATCAGGTTACAAATTTACTGTCTGTAATCATATCTATTATGTATATAATTTTATATAAGTATATATGATTACCATATCTGTACTTTAGATGACATTGTTTTATAGTACTGCACTCAAAATGAAGAAGATTGTTTTTTTGGATACTTCAACTGTCCCCTTCATCAGGTTACAAATTTACTGTCAGTAATCATATCTATTATGTATTTATACATAAGTATATATGATTACCATATATACTTTAGATGACATTGTTTTATAGTCTTGCACTCAAAATGAAGAAGATTGTTTTTTGGATACTTCAACTGTCCCCTTCATCAGGTTGCAAATTTACAACAGCTGGGTCAATGCCTTTGCATTTCTGGTTACATTCCTTATTCTTTTTCAGTCAGAAGTACAGCACTTGGCACTGAACCAAGATAAAAATGTTGTGAATTATTTTTGTAACCTGGTGACCAGCCATTGAAATGTTCTAAAAGTTTATTTAGCAAAATTGTCTTATCCAAGAAAGCCATCTAGTATAAATTCTGCTTCACTGATGTCACTGAATCCATTTCTAAATCCATAAAGAATATTCTTGGGGTCTTTTTGATACATTGTAGAAGATCCTTGGTTCAATCCTCCGGCCTGGTTGAGAGTTGAACTTTGGGTGACCATTTTGCCATTCCATCTACAGACAGGAACATTAAGCCATTGTTCTAGTCTCTCAGCGTTCAGTCAGGGGACTTAAAAAATCCCATGCACCCCTTGAAAAGCATAGGGTAATCCCGGTGTTGTGGTCTGTTAACTGAGGATGCAACTTAATGTCTCAGAGAAAAAGTGTGAGCCACTGATAGCAATCTGGATAAGACCCTCAACCACTGACAGAGTCATTTACAGTACTTTATGTGAATATGTTGCTGAAAAGCCCAGTGGGTAGCACCTGAAATGTTGTGAGTGTATGTAGACAAAATGGATAAAATGGACAAAATAGTTAAAAGGTTAAAATATTCAATGTTTTTGTAAAATCAGTAACTTGTGAGTTTCATGCTCAGTGGCGATCATCAGGCTAAAGGAAGGCTTGAAGTTACAAGCATAAAATTTTTTTTCATTTTTTAGCCCCACTTCATTAAAGGTTTTGGAAAAATATTTTCTAATTCTGTCAGTTGTTCATGATTCCCAGGATAGTGCCATCTACAGTGTATGCCTAACAGAAAATTTGCATTTTAAGCACCAACAAACGCAATCTCCTGAACAATAGATTAGAATTGATCAGTAAATGCTGGCATGAAAATAAATTTTATGCTTGTAACTATAAGCCTTCCTCTTTTTAACAATTAAAGTGGAATTCACCAAGTTTTATGAATGTATGCACATGTACTGGTATGTACCTTCAGGTAGTTTTATGAACTGGTCATGATATTTCAAGATGACACTAATTCTTGTGGTTCTTGCTCATTTCCTACCTTTTCTCTGCTACAGGTTTTCACTGGAGTCTTTCATGTTACTTACCTTTCTTAATGATCTCTGGCCTTTTAAAGTATTAAGCACTGTAAAGTTAAACTAATAATTATCTGGCTCTGTGGTTTGCTTTCCAGACAATCAACAAGGGTCACCCAACTAATGATGAGTTGCTGAGGAACTTGGAATCCTTCTCCAGTAATTCACTGTCATTAGACCAGCTTCCTAAATACCACTTGGTAAGAATTGGAACGTACATTGAAAAACAGGCAGTTTTTGGACAAAATGTGAACTGAATAGCTTTAAATAATGAAATGAGACACCCTCATTACTTTCAGTAGCACTTGATGGCTGTCATATGACCCACAGTAGAAATACATGGAAGGTCAATGCAAACATTTATTTCAGAAACCAGTAGCAGCTATAAAAGCTATACAGGGGGTTGTGACTAAAGTTATAGAATTGCACTGTATACATATTCTGTTAGTCCCTGGAAGATAAGGGCTACTTTTGTGATTTCATGGCACCACCAAACATTGCTCAGGGTTGGCACCTGGAATGTACATAATATATTATAAATAATTATTATTGCCCTATAAAGAAAACTGGTAGCCTGGGGCTCCTGGCCTGTCACTTATTTTAATCCTTGACAATGTTTCCATGTGACTGAAAATGGTGCAATTATTTCTTTCAAATTTTTAGAATAATAATAATAACAATAGCCATCAAAGTTGCAATAGTCTGAGTAATATTAGAGACCTGTGGATCATTCTGAGGGGGATGGGGGGGAGGTGCTGGTCAAATGGTAGGGAGGGCCACATTTGTTTTCAGAACTCACATTTTTCAAATTTATCTTGTGGAACCAGTGCAACTCTGTCAAAATTTTGTATGTTTGGTTAAAACTGTGCTCTAATTGTGAGAAATGCTATTTATTAATAAGTGACATGTTTCAGTATACCCCCTGATCACACTAATAACTCACACCTTTGTTGCTTATATACCGGTAGTGCATCCCTCCTCAAAACTTATTAATTCAATAATGTATGAGAACAGCACCTTAGAATGAACCTTTGGTTATCCCATGTACAACCAAAAATTTCTTTAAAATCGAGCCCTGAGTCAGATCTTAATATATAATTATTTTTTATCATCTAAAGGAATCCAATATCACTTCTAGTTTTAATTATTTTGTAGAAAAAATTGAGTAGAGCCTGGCTTGTATCTCCTCCATGGCTGCCTGGTTTTGTTCTGCGAGCAAGAATACGACGCCATCTTAATAACATAAAAAAGGAGGATGCGGCATTGAAGAGAGAGGGAGTCTGTAAACTAAATGAGACAGACCTTAAAAAGGTATGCCATAAATACTGTCTTCACATTGAAGGTTTTATGTTCAATTTTTGGACAAAAGAAGCAACAGTCTGGAAAATATATTTCAAATACTACTGAAGAATTCTCTGCAAAAATTGTGTTATCTACTTGCCATACCCTTAAAAGCAAATTATAAACAGTGCTAAAACAATTCTTTGTAATTACAATCCAGCAAAATTAATTGGTTCACCCAGCTCTCCACTGCAATACTACTGTATGCTTTTTTAACATTATTTTTATCTTAATCATAAGGCCAACATTGCAAGGGGGTGTTTAGGTGTTCCTACAGTTTTGTCAAGGACCCTAGCTGTAAAACCAAGGCTAGATGAGACAGCTAAATAACAATTACTAAACTTTGTTGAGGCAATGGAGAGAAAACAATGTACACTGTAACTGACAATTATAAACTTAGAAAAAAAGAACAGTCAAATAAGGCAAAATATGCAGTGAGAAGTGGAAAGATTATAAAATTTTTAGTATTGTAAGATTCCAAGACAATCTTTTCATTTGTTATATTTTGTTGTCTTTGCAGTTAAGTGATAAGCTTCCTTTTTATACCTCAGTTGTATGTTACTTCACTCAATGTGCTTAATTTAGTTTATCTGCCAGCTACTAGCTACTTGCCAAAGAGTTGGACGTTTTGGAGTTTAAGTGTGTCATTTCGGAACTGAAACAAAATAAACAAAACATAGTATGATATGAGATATTCGGAGGTGATATGATTTATAAAATTTAATAAAGGCTTGGAAGTGTCTGCCAACAGTCCACTGACATGCAAAGCATCTGGAGTAAGTTAAGTGCTGATTGTTGTTCTTTACCCTTGAAATGTATGTATACTCCCAGAAAGTCACAGACCTTGTGAAAAACAGTCTGATTTATATGAGTCCTAAGAACAAAATAGTGTGTCAATTAATAATAATAATAATCGCCTTTATTAAACACCATAAGATAAAATTACATTATAAGTAAACTATATTACAATTTTTAAAAAAAAAGAATCGGCTACTAATTCCACTAAGAAACCTGAAACTACAAACTATTGCAAAAGGGTTTCTACTAAAACACTAACAATACTGACAATACAATATACTAGGGAAATATTAATACTAATTCTAATATAGACATATTTACATAGCAAGATTATATTTGAAAGTTAGCCTGTTGATAAAAGTACATTTACATCGATTAGTGTTGATAAGAGGACGGGCGCTGGACTTCGACTTTAAACTATAGGTTACTTGTTTAGTTTTAGTGAGATTGGTGTGTAGAGGATGAGAATTTAGAGAGGCTGCCTTGGTAAAAATCCTCTTGTCCTGTTTTTCCAAGAGCTGATGGATGCTTAGCTTTTTGGAGATATACTTGCGCTTATAACATCGATCCAGAAATTGCTGAGCAGTTGTCAGTTCTTTAAAAGACGCATTTTCTTTTTTGTTATGAAGGTTTGCCATTCCAGAGGTCTGGATACCGCTGAGATTGATACTGAGGGGCTTGTGAGATGGTTGACGGAGTGGATAGAACTATCAGATGCTGCTTCAGGTGAATAACTGGGCCGGTAGGGTAGGGGAGAAGAGGAAGGCCATGGGGAGAGGAGGAAGGCCATGGGGAGAGGAGGAAGGCAAATGTGTTGAATGCGTCAA
>JAOBYE010498750.1:0-13218 GCA_025403585.1 Parazoanthus swiftii | reverse complement strand
GCAAAGTCATGTTTCAGTAAACGAGAGCTACTTGAAAGTACAAGGAAGAGAATTTTAGATGGATATTCAAAACAAATAGTCTCTAAGAAAAACACATCATAAACCTATAGATATCGTTTATAGATAACTATTTTGTTCTATTGAATACAGCTGTTTGGAGCCGGCTATCTGATATTACCATCATTTGTCGGCCAGCAATGAAGAGATAAGCTGATGGTCATTACTTGCAAGCCTAAAGCAAGTTTAGTTTAAATACAAGATTAGTCTCGTCTCCGTTTTTATTTGCCTGTAAATGAGGAGATTAGTTGCACGGCTATTGCATGGAGGCTTCATTTTGCAACTTCTCATGGAGGAAACATATCTATGATTAAAGTCTTTTTGCGTTATTGTTGTACACGTCAGGTTAAAGTTGTAAAACCCCCCCCCTCCCCTATAATTTCCTAAATTTTTTAACTTTTTCCTATATTAGCCCTATATTTTTCCGAAAAATGCCCTATGTTTATTCCTATATTTTTCAAAGTGACCGCTTGAAGCCCTGTTAACTTGATACAGTGCTGTTTCAAAAATGTTGATACAGGTATCTGCATGTTAGGGCAGTATGAAAGGAACTATGGGAGCTCTTTCTCTTTGTTGCTTGTCATATATTAACTGGCCTTGGTTGTTCACAGGTTGGATAACTTTATCTAGTGGATAAATCACTAATAATCCAGCAGAAAGTGTTCATATTATCTTCTAGATAAAGTTGTCCACTTTTGAACTTTCTGACCATGTACATAATGCAGTATACTAATGATAAATTTGGTCTAGGACTCCTTAAATTTGCAAAAAATCACCACCCAGATAATTATTATGGTTCAAGTTACTTAGTTTTAACTTTGTTGTTGTGCTTCAGATGAGGATCAGTGTGACTCCCGAGAGGTGGGTGGTGAAAGTATTAACAGTTTTTATTTAATTCGGTGCAACATGCTTCATACATGTACCTGCCTTTTAAGAGGGTGAGAGGACTGTTACGACCCTCTCGCCCCCACCCCTGAAATTCAGGTTTTCTTTTTGCAATTTTTGAAAACAATGCCATTCATTCCATTTGCTTGTACTCTTGTCCATCTGCCCATGTATAAATTATTTTTGTTATATTGAAAATTTTTCTTGTGGAAGATCCTCCCCACCCTCTCAGCCCCTTCCCCTCCTGAGAGGGAAGGGTTGGGAACAGAAATAGAAATGTGAATTTTCTCACCTGGACAATTACACCGTACGAACTACTGATACTTCTGGGTTCAAACCTTTTACTAAGAGATCTAGTCTCTTGACGCTCTATCAGGGCTGCTCACATAAGTGTCCATAGGAGAAGGCTAATGCCGATGCTGTGGACTGTCACCTCTTTCCATACAAAGGGCCTGCTGTAATTCAGGGAAACCTGTAGCAGCGTCCCTCTCCCTTCAGGAGGAAAACCTAATAAAATGAAATCAAATACAGTAAAAACTCACGTATAAGAACCTGGATTTTTTTTATTTAACCTAAGCAGATTGTTAATGTATAAATGGTCATAAAGTGAATTTAGGCTGCCAAGGGTCTTAAATTATTCAATGAATGTTTTACAGGAAACTATCAGATGGGCTGATGAGTGATGGACATTATACTGGTATTATTATATAATACTTGTCAATATTTCTTGATATAACTCTAGTATACTGTAGTATAAAGTTTACAAGCCACTTTCTCAGTCATGCGCAGAGCAACTTTAACGCTTCAGTTGGTGGGCTACACTTATTGGAAACATGGCATATGGTGTTAAGAAAGAAACAAGATCAATTGTTTTCGAAAGAAGGTAAAAGATAAAACCTTAAATATGTCACAAAATGATGTAAACAGGGGTTGTGACCTCCAGCAAAACTGTTACTTTGCTCTGCGCATGATTGAGAAAGTGGCTTATATGGAACAGAAAGAAGTGCTTACAGCATTATAGAGGAGCAATTAACTTTCAGAATTTGGACAAGCAACATTTGATTCTCATTTGTCTGGAAGGAAATTTTGCTTGTCTGAGAGTCATTCCTTTTCTCCTGTAGATTGCAAGTGGAAGGATATAATATCGGCTATCACAAGATTTTCTTTTGAAAATGGGCAGAGACAGTTTTTCAAGCACTTATAGCCATCAAGGTTTCATCTACATATATCTTTTGGTTTTTTCTAAATTACAGAATTTATCACATAATTTATGTAATTCTCTTTGTCCATAAGGACAAGTACTTATGTCAGCAATACAGGTCATCCACAAACTGAAATAACTTGTCTCAGATAACTGAAAGTTGATTGCTTTGTATTAACCCATCGGACGACCAAGCTGTTTTTACTAACAAGTTAACCCAAAAGGGGGGGGGATCAATCGAACCCCCCACCCCCCATGATTTTCCAAACGGTTCCACTTAAAAGGCTGAACTTTGGCTCAAAAGCAGCTTTGGGTTAGCCAATTACCTTCCATAACAATAACCAAGTTTTAATTAACTGTTGCTATGGCAATTGTTGTTTCACAGCATGTCTGCCGTCTTGGATTTTTCAAAAATGTTATTTTAGGGAAAATTATGGCAAATTTGCTCGAACTTAGTAGAAAACTTGTAATTACAGCCTCAAATAGGAAAATAATGAAGAATAAAATGGAAATAAATTTTGTCATAAAAATCTCGTTTTCAGAATCAAACTTAATGTCAAAAGATGTGTTCATAATCGGACTACAGGTACTGAAAGTTTCATTTTGATTGCTTTAAATTTACAGGTTTTAGGTTGGAAAACCCTTGGGGGGGTCCATTTGACCCTTCCCCCCCCCCACCTCCCATCCTCTCTGGATGTTCGAGGGTTAATAGATAGTATAATTTTTGTAGAGGGCCAGATTAGAGTAATGAATTGGATAAATCATTATTTTTATATCCAATCTGGTGTCATTCCAAATAAAAAAGGTTGATCTGCTGTTTTGTAATTATTATAACTAACCAGACTCCCCAAGATTATCCAACCAGCCACACAGTTGAAATTCTGATTTCTACAAGATTATACATTTCTTGAAATGCCTACGAATCTGCTGAGCTTGAAGGAAACTGTAATGAAATCGATAATCAATTCCATGCAAAAAGCACATTTAAATGGAGCTATAAAATGAAACATTTCTGGTATGTTGAGCCAGTTGGGTGGCTTAGACTTGATTTTATTTTAAATTAGTTTAGTTTATATATAAAAAGAGCTATTTTATTTAACTTAATTTCATAGAAATCGCTGGAAAGAAGCGAGGCTGGAAAGGGTTAAGGCACTTTTTTCTAGCTATTTACAGTCAGCTACTCGTAAATATTCATGTTCTTTTTTGGTTAAAATAATTGTGGAGCCTTGAGCACTCCATATGGTTTTAGGTTTTAACTATAAATTACTTTCTTCTGGAAATAATGTATGTTTTGTTATCTGTTTTATGTTGTTACAACCTATTGTTTTTGTTGTCTTGACATTGTCTTGTGACCACCATCTTATTTTTGGTTTCTAGATTCACCTCACAGTCCTATGGAGTTTGTTTTGGAGGTTAGACAAACCAAATTTATTTCTTGAAAGTCATTCCCTAATATCAATATTACTCTGGCATTGCCGTTATATTGTTAACATTTTATTTTCATGTTTTAGGAGAAGATCAGTGTTACTTATGTTGAGTCACCGGGTGTTTTTTGGGCTCAGGTACTGTCAGTAGATGTTTCTGGTTTTTCCAGTCTAATTAAAGAGGGCTTAAAATGTGAGTTGGTAATCTTTGAGCTTGAGTTAACCTTGAGTTATTTTTTAACATGTATCTTGAACTTGGTTGTCTCTACGGAAAGAAAATGCAAAAAGTCAGGTTTTGGAAACCTGCTGAAGGTCATAGAAAAAGTCTTAGAAATTATGTCACAGAGTTTAAGTTTGAACTCTGAAGATGGCAGCATTCAGGAAATTCAAATAGTTATTGAAATAGTCACACCAAGTTGTGTGGAAAAAGGTCTCTGAATGGAATTATGGATTTTTGACTGCCAGTACAAATAACCATTCTAAAGGCAAAAAAAACTAAAGATTTATTTGAGAGTGTTTTCAGCCAATGAATCTTTGACAGCTGGAGACGTGTTACTGTTGCATTTTGACTCCTGTTCTTTTGTTGACACAGCGTGTTGATAACGACACAGTTGCTGCTCTGGAGAAGTTAAGTAATGATCTCCAGATATTCTGCAAGAACAAGCCATTGTTACAAAGTCCACCAATTATCAACAAGGTGAGGGCTGGTGCTACCAAAGCTGAAGTCAAGCTCATGTCACAGCATCACTAGCTAGTTTCTTATCACCAAAAGTTGTGTAAGGGCCCTTTTATATTAAAGGTCTGAGAACAAGTTCTGACTCACTGCCCGTCTGCATGAACCAACAATTTTGGAATGTATCTCAGATTATAAGAATATTTTTTTAAAACTAGGATTCAAAACTTAGTGTTTTGTTAAGTTGTAATTAACAAGATGACATCCATGATTATTTTGGCTACAAGAAGAAAAACACCTCAGCAGATCACCTGCACTGGTAAATAACCCACACTTGGTTGCGACTGCTATGAAAACAAGTTTTCTGCTGGGAGTACAAGAGTTGACAAGCTGAAATATTTTTACAACACCAAATAACGAAAAACTCGCACAAATCAATTATTATGTATGAGAATGCCTTCTGTTAAGTTTAGTGGCACAGCAAAATGAAAAACAGTTGGGAGCCATCTTAATGTCACTAACTAGCGAGGTGTTGCATGCAATTATTTGACTCTGTCCTCTCAGGTTTATGGAGGAGTTTTCTCAGAAGATGGCTTGTGGTATCGGGTTCGCATCAGAGAAGTTATTGATAGTGAACAGGTAATGTACTCAATATATTAAGCATCTGGGATGCCACCAAAGCACCGTGCATTGTAGTGCAAGTGACTTTTACTAATCTCATTTCCAATGTCTATCTTCACTACAGTTTTATTTTGTTTGTATGAATATTATAATCTAGCCCTCGAAAGACCTCCAACTCCAACTCTGCCTGTTCCAATTCCTACTAGCAAGTCTTTGAAACTCCTGTACAGGAATTGAGACAAAGAAGGAATGACTATATTGACCAGTGACTATGATTCTTGAGAAGTGCTGTTTGTTAAAATTTGTAGTTCCAGAATTTATCCCCTACCACCAGTTCAAGTTAATCAACCCCATCCCAAAACAAAATTACTGCCACTGCCCCTTCCACTTGTAGCACTTAATAAGACTGTTGATATTTAACCATATTTACTTAATACACAAAGTACTATTAATACTGCATTTCATGGTAGAACAGTTTACCAAATTAAATTAGCAAAATATCATTATTTATTAATTTGTGTGTCTCCTTGACAGGTTTATGTTCACTTCATAGACTTCGGTAACAGTGAAGTGGTCAGAATGCGTTCAATAGTGTGTATATCCATGGACTTAATCAATGTGCCTCAGCTTGCCCAGCTTTACAGAATTGAAGGTGTTTTACCACCAACCGATGCAGCCTCTGAGATGTTCAAGAAGGTTTGTGCTTTACGAGTCTGTATCAGTGATTACATGCAGTAACTTGAAATTTACTTATTGATTGCTCATCATCCGAGTATCAGCCAAAAAAGTTTTGGATTGGCCATACCATCTTGTACAGGGGGGGGGAGTGCTGAAAGTACACCACCAAATTCAAACCTCTATGAAAATTTACTGTTTAAGGTGCAGTAAGTTAGCACTCTATTGTCACTTCCTAAAATTTATGTGTTATCAACTTGTTTTCATACCAAGCAGTTTCTGTATAAAATAAATAAAGTTCAATCCAACAGTTTTCCACAAATTTAGGTCAAATAAGACCTGTCCCAAAAAATCCAAGATGGCTGCCACAGAATCCAAAATAGCCGAGCACTTTATAATATCACATGACAGCATATACATGTATCCACCAAAGATAATTCAAGTTGCTTGTAATGAGAAGTTGTACTTATCCTCCAAGTTGCATTGCTTTGTTCTAATTCTGTAACTTACAAGCTACAGTATGGGCTGTGGGGACCCCCTCCCCCTTGTGAAAGACCAGGTAAGATAGGGTTAAAAGTTTTTAATACTTTATTGTTAGATTGCTATACATTGACTGTTAACTGGCCATCATTTCAGGGCAGGGCACATGCAGGTATAACAGAATAATACCAAGGAGCCCATAGTTGACTGGTGTATACAGTCAGTGTTCTAGCTAGGCCAAAACGACAGGGTGCAGCGCCCTGTCGTTTTTAGCCAGCACCCTGTCGTTTCCATAGCGTCAGCTTTAGAATATAATGAAAATTGTAGTTAAAATGCCGAAAATGTCGATGTTTCAACTCATTATTCAGGAACGTGATCCATTTTCATGATGCCTATAACATTTTATGGACGAGGAGACCTGGATAAACTCGACTTGTTGGCCACGTGACAAGATTCAAGATGGAGTGAAACGTTTTCACGATCTTTTTCAGCGAAAATCTTGCTGTATTTGCGCAGAAAAAAACAGAAGATAAATAAGAGGATCTAACCTTTACAAAGCCCATATTGAAAATTCTTCGTGTAAATAATTTTGTCATCAAAATACTTGAGAAAATGCAACAGGTTTTCGATCGCGACCGTAAACCCGCAAAACTCTGGTTGAATGAGATGGATGTGGACAGAAATGATGTATGAACCAAGGCAAACTTTTTGTCTTGAGTTAATCTTCATGTTTCATAAAATCGAGAGTTGCTTGACTTGGTATTTTTGTGTTGTTATGCCAATTACTTGCTATGAAAACAAAAGGTTTAGTGTTTAATGCGCATCATCAAGGCCAAATGTTTGAGAACAAAGTGCGCATAATGCATTAATTTAAACACAGGTAAATACAGTAAAATCATTGACAAATCTCGGTAGTACTGCCAAACTCATGAATATTAATTAGATGTAAATTAGGGCGCCCTGTCGTTTCTTTTAGCTAGCTAGAACACTGACAGTGCACATATTTGTTAAATTTTTTAAAACTCCCAAAATTAAAAGTTGCATTTCTCTGTCTATACATGCATGTAGTATGACAAAGAAACTGCTATATTGGATAGAAAACTATTTTTGATAATTGCCCTACATCATCTTTATATTTCCTTAATTAACTACAAACTTTTGCAAATACACTGGTACCAATACAGTACCAGTACATGTAAGTTTTGTTTTGTGGGACCAAAACCACTTTCAGAGTCTTGTAAAGAAAATATCTTGATGAGTAAATCAGTTTTTGAGACTTAGCTTATCTTGTTTCTTGTGGGTTTTTTTTCACAGGGAGTTGATTACATTTCTGAAATGACATCTGAAAAAGTACTCACTTCCAAGGCAAGGTTCAAGAGAAAATCACCTTCCAGTAAGTTCCAAACTTTTGTTTGATACATGTAAGTATCATTGAGGTTGGTTACAAATGTACTTCATATCATTTGAGGAAATACAGGTATCTGAACAGTAAAACTTGCTAATCCTTCATTGGAATGTTAAAATAATCTCTTTATTAGGAACCTTGGACCAGACTCCCTTAATTTAAACTGTTACCTCGCTAAATGTGCAAAAATGATGCATATTCTGGATTATTTCTTACAGTAGTGAAGCCTGTGTTCAAACATAGCAAAGTACATGTACAGTTCTGACTGTGTACTGGTTAGAGATGTGTGATTGAGTCACCTTGAGAGAAACTGCGATCCTCTTGAAAGATTTTCCAATTTACCTTTTCTATTTGATGTTTGAGTGACTTCTGTCTTGTAAAATGAAACTTTTAATTGTCTTCCCCTTATAGTAAGCAGATTTTTTCAATCTGCTTTCAATTTGCTTTTCCTAATTGATGTTTAAGTGTACTAACTTGTAATTGGAACTTTTTATTGCCTTCCTTTAGAAGCCTTACCAGTTGAACTGATTGATGATAATGGTGTAAGCATTGGTGAAGAGATGTTAAAGAAAGGTTTTGTAATGAATGCCAAGGTTGGTTTAAATTTGAGAAAATATTTTTCTGACTCGTGCAGACTCAACAAGACAGTAGCACAAAGATTGAGCCAGTTAAATTGCAGCTCAGCTAGTCTTGCAATACACAGACATGCAGTCATATGGCTAGAGTGTACACCCACCATACTGAAATATGACTATATGTGCCAGATATACAGTAGTGACACCACTGTAAGAAAAATGCTTTGAAGAACTGAGTAATAATAATTGGTTCTGAAAGGCACTTCCTGAATGATCCAAGACAAGGCACTTCTGTTAGGGGCTAAGGGTGGAATGGCATGATGGGAACAAGACTGATGTATGTCCAAACGGTATTGGCTTGCTGATCAGGGTTCTAACATCATCTACTGTACACCACCTCCTCCTTCCTGGAAAGTCCTAGTAAATTTCTCCCCTTACCCCCAATGCTGTCAAGAGTTAAAGTTGTATTAGATTAAATTATTTTTTCCCTTCCTCCACCACTTTTCCATTTTTCCTGTTTTGTTATCACCCTTTGAAGAGATTGATTGCCCAGACTTTCCTCTTGGACCAGATTTTCAACTCAGTGTAGGTAGCTGAAAAGAAATTATATTTTACCTTTGCTGTTTCCCTATTTTTTTCTAAAAAGTTCTGTTCATTCATGTTATGTAATCGTGAATCCAACCTCTGGTATTTACTGTAAATACACTTAGAGATTTTAAACTTTCAAAGGTAAAACATTTGACATGTTCACAGTTTGTGCTAACAATACCAATCAGACCATATCCAATAACATTAGAGTAAATAGTGGATTGAGAGGTACAAATGTACTGGTTGCCTTTCAGGGCATAAAAAATGAAACCCAGAGAAGGGATGAGTAGCTTTGACAACATAGCACATGTAATTGAGCCTTCATAGCAACAGCAGTGCTCAGTCCCATCATGCTAGTATGTCCTGCCTCATTTTAAGGCAAAACATATTTTCCCAAAAATTGGCTCAAAGTGTGGGGTGCTGGCTATGCTCTGGTATTTACTGTGTACAGCACTAAACTAAGGCATATGTTTGTTCTGTGTTTTTCAGCCACACTATTCAAGTTTTAGCACCTCGCCACAGTAAGTTTTCTATGAATGTTAAGAACTTGGAAGGATTACACTGTACAGTATACAATGCTCTGATGATGCAAACTTGTGGGTGTTGGAATGGTTTGGATCAATATTAAAAGACTGAATACAGCACTTCTCCAATGCAATTTTTTCTTCTAGTTCCAATCTTTAGTGGAGGCAAAATGTGCTCATTTTGTTAAATCATTAATCCCAAACTCGATACAGCTTTTTGCCTCATCATCAGCAAGGGGATTTTATAGAAAGATGAAATGGTGTGTTTCCAATAAGATTACTTCTTTATCTCATGTGCATTTGAAAACCTAATCACACCTTGAGAAAAATGTGATACGTTGCCATATTTTTCATTTCTTTCCTCGAAAAATATTGTGCAAAAAAAAGTAATTCAGGGTGTGCATGCACATCTTCCATGTGTGTGATGCCAAACTGGACCTCATGGGTGTTGTTTTTGTCACTGTGACGCTGTGTTTCAATGACATATCAGTGTTTTTCTTAAGGTCGGTACACCGGTACATTGTACTGACGTTCCCCCGTAGCTGTACCGCCTTTCCCCAGCAATGGCGTCTCGCAAATTTTCTAAAGTCACCAGTTGCACAAAATTGCATCATTTTCCAGGACTCTAAATTTCAAAAATGTTCTGGGGGATGCCCCCAGACCCCTCTAGATGTTTGCATCTTCGACGCTTGATGACTTCCAACCCACAGGTGTACCTGCTTTCCCACTTAGTGTACCCCATTTCCCAAGCCTTAAGAAAAACACTGCATATATATGTACAACACAAAACACTGCAACACTGAATTCAGTGGAACTCGTCGTGGATATGTTAAGGAAGTGTGATAGCTGATCCCTATGAAATAAAATTGTATTGTACTTCTGAACAGGAATCTAAAAATAGTTAAAAATAAGAAACGAGATGTCAAAAACCTTGATAATGGATATCATTTCATTTTTCAAATTTGTGATGTACTTATGTATGTACTCTTAATCTGCTGTTTATAAAGCTTGATGCATGTTTACAGTTGAGACTGTTATCATTATGTGTTGTACAGGTCAACTGATCTCTGCAATAATGCTTATGAGTTGGCATCATTGAAGGAAACAATCGAGGTGAGATATCTGCAGACAGCCAATGAAAACGTTGATGTTTTTTTCTGTTGTCACTAAATTTGGCTCTTAAGAAATTTGTGGAGTATGAGTTTAGCTGATAGTAATTGGTCAGGAACACTTCAAATATCTTTTTAACTGAGTATTTAAAAGTTCGTGTTTTAATAGAAAATAAGCACTATCTCTGGTTTCACTTGGGTCATGTCATTTTGGTCCGTATGTTTCACTGATGAATAGTGTTATGTCTTCCAATTCAAGTTATTCTGGTGTGTGTGGACGAAATGAATAATCATGTTTGTGCAACCTATCTTGTGATAGTGAACGTTTTCTTGAAGGCAAGATTTCTTTTCAAAAACTTGCATCAAATTGGGGTGTGGCCTACATTAAAGGTGTGACATGTACATGAGTATTTCTGCATTTGTTTTTAACAAAATTGGAAACTTTGGCAGTTGATAATTACGAGGAAAAATGTTGTGCTTTGTAAAAAACGATATTTTTTACAAGATCTTTGATTGGCATTTTACAGCAGATTAATCGAAATGTTTGTTTATGCATTTCAATTTCATCAGACACAGAAGAAGTTGTTAGAAAAATACAAAGAGATGCTTGAAAAACAGATGGAGTTTGCAGTGTCTAAGAAGGTATCATTACAACTAGTTAGAGTAAACATTGCAACGATTAGAATCTGTAATCACAGCTTTTGGGGGACAATGCATATAGAATTTAAGTGGGTACATGCTAGTTAGCACACCCGAAACCAAAGCTGGCTAGCATTGCAGATTATTGCGTCTGGTTTAGTTACAATTCAGGGATCAGTTGCAAAAATATTTACATTTGATGTTTGCTCAAGTGTGACCGCATAACCTGCTGTGCTGCATATGATTTATAGAGTTGCGATCAGCAATCATGATCCTTTACACATGTACCGCGAAATTCACGGAACTGTGCTAATCTGAGCTCAAGGTTCTTTCTAATACGCGTATCTCCAAACTTACTGTAGCAATATTTTGCAGGGCCCTGCTGTTCGAAAGTGGGTTAACCCACAATTGGGTGATTGATTCGGGTTTACGTAATAGGATTTCCTTGGAGTGTTCTTCGGTTATACTTTGGAAAGACCAACATGTTTCTGGATGAAGGAATTTATCGAAAGTTTCTCCTAACCCTGGGTTGAACTTAACCCTCTTTTGAACAACCGGGTCCAGAGGGAGGGAGAGAGCACTCTGACAGGGGTTAGACTGATAACCATAACGGAGATCCGTTTGACTCAGTTATAAAACACATAGACAAATGGGAATGATCACAGTAGTTAACTCTTATATCTTATATAAGTCTTCAATCAGGGCAATCAACTTTCACAATTTTGCACTTGCCCATTGGACAAGTAACATCGGATTCTTACTTGTCCAGAAGATAATTGTACTTATCCAAGAGTCGGTCCATTTACTGCTCTACATGTAGACTGCACACTCAGAAGGATATCGGTCATCGCAAGATTTTTGTTTGCAACGTACATGTAATGGGCAGTGACAGTTTTTCAATCATTGCCGTTAAGGCTTTGTCAGTGGTGTCTTGCAACCATGTTTGTTGTAGAATAAACGCCCAATGCACGTTATGGACCTTCTTTGCATTTGCTTTTTGTGACCTCCTTGAGACATTCCTTTTTTTCTACAAACTTGTATTTGGAACACAACTGAAATATTACACCCCGTTCCATAAATGAAAATGACGTGCAGTCCTTTTCAAATTGTTTTCCATGAGTAGATTGATGTCACACTGTAGGTCATTGTATGTTTTGGAGCAGTTCTGTGTCTTACCTTTCATGTCAAAAGAAGGGTATTCAACAGAAAAAGGAGTTAATTGGCGAGGGACACTTAGAGAAATACTTGGTTGTAAAGAGTTATCGAATAGAGACTAAGTGCTCATTACAACAATATCATATGGTTAAACGTGATTTTAACTTTAGTTAGTAATTGTTGTTTTGTTATTTCAGTTCAAAAGTTTGTTGCAAAAAGTCAAGCAGCTGGGACTATTAAGGTGAGATAACATGTGCCAATTGATCTTATTGACTGGGTGAGAGGGCCGGACAGGAAAATATGACCGACTGTGACTCATGGTCATGGCATGTACATGTACGTGTAGCCCAAAGTCAAGTTAGGACAAATTGAGTGACAGGACTGGACAGGAGAATATTTAGCTCAAGATCATGGAATGTATAACAGTAACATACGTGTTGATGTTTGATTAAGTACCCGTCCGTGGACAACGACGTTAAGCCGTTGGTCTAGTCTCTCGACGTTCTATCAGGGGACGTACAGGTAAAATAACCCACACACTTCTCGATATAGAAGTAAGGTAGTGCAAATGTTGCGGACTGTCACCTCCTCCCCTACAAAGGGCCTGCTGTAATTGGGGAAACCTATGACAGTCTCTCTCTCTCTCTCTTCGGGAAAAAAGCTGATTAAATAAATATTACAAGTTTTGTAACATTTTCCATGTTACTTCCTTAAGTAAAGTTTAGTAAACTTGGATATTGTTTAGTATATAGTCGGTGGAACTTATGTACCAGTGGGTTCCTACCTTGGTTCACCAACTGTACATGTACTAGTTTTTATGACTCTTTAAAATTAAAAACTTCAAAAATTTTACTGTTTGCTGTATTTATTAGCCTGCGAGCCGGCTCATTTTTTGGGGGAAAGGGAATAATAAAGAGAGGGAAAGGAGGGAAGGGGAAGAGAAAATGAGCCTGCCCGGAAACCACTGTATTCAGAGAACAACCCTCCATCTGAGCTGTCAAATCTAAACCAATTAGCGCGAACCGGAAGTAAAAGTTCCAACTCGTGATTGTTTGTTTTCTTTCCACGATGCCTCAAAAATTCCCCATGCGGGGAAACGTCAGATCAACCCCTACAAAATCTTATGTCGAAAAAAAAAAACAGTGAACGAATATTGTAAATTCTGCAAAAAGTCTTTGTGTGTTTTCTAAGGGGACAAGCTTCCACA
>JAOBYE010498639.1:0-13219 GCA_025403585.1 Parazoanthus swiftii | reverse complement strand
CGCACTATCACAAGCACCGCAGGTGCAAGTTTTCTAGGGGGTAGGGGGGCAAAGTCCCTCGGAAAATTTTGATAATCAGAGCTTCTAGAATCGCTAGAAATGCTTTTAAAATTGACAAGTTAGTTTCTTCTCTTAACTTTTTTTTAAATTTGATAAGGACCTTTTAAGGGCATATGCGGCAAAATTGTGGGGGGGGGGGCACATGCCCGCTGGTCCCCCCAGCTCCATGGTTCCTGAAGAGTGTTCAGATCAAGAGAAACCCAGAAGAACTTGGAGTGGCAAATTATATATACATGCCAAAGTTGCCTAGAGATGTCATTCATGTCTGGATATTTAGTTTACAAATCTTTAACATAATCCTGAACCTTGATCAGTGCGGGCAGGCAGTTTTACCTTTTGTACAAAGTTTACAGATTAATTTGCAAAATTTTAAACAACTGGAAATAAATGTGGAGCCTATATACATGGTACTCTATAGTATTTTTTCATTTAATGGCCCCTCTCAAATTTTGACCCCCTTACAACACTTTCAGCCCCAGCTACTTAAACAATACATATAAATTCCCCTTGCCCTTGCCCTTCCCGTTGGGTTCACCTTCCGACATTTTTGTTGAACAAGATAGTCTTTTAAAGTATTTAAATTGTTAAGCTTTATGTTGGAAGAGAATGGAAAATGTGAGTCAGTATGATGCAGGTCGGAAAAAATTCTTTCTTGATCAGTTCTGGTTCCTACTTAACAGTGACCATCTTACGTAATAATAATAAATTGCAGATGAGTCGCAGAGCAGTGATCCAGTACATCATGGCAAAGAAGGCAGTTCTTGTATTGACAAAGTGTTCTCCCCCAAGACAAGACTGGAAATCAAGCAGCTTCTTGCATTTGCATTGCCAGCAATTCTTTCATACATCCTGTTTGTTTGTATTGGAACTGTTTGTATACTGTTTGCTGGCCACCTTGGTGAGCTGGAATTGGCTGCAATGACTCTGGGGCTGTCCGTAGTGAATGTGACTGCTCTCTCAGTTGGTATTGGACTTGCTTCAGCGCTGGAAACTCTCTGTTCTCAGGCTTACGGTGCCAAGAGCTATAGATTTGTGGGAATCGTTCTACAGAAAGGGTTCTGTGTCTTGGGTCTTGTATGTTTTCCTATTTTTGCTCTTTGGTTAAATGTGGAAAAGCTTCTCTTGCTAATGCAACAGGAAAGAGAAGTTGCAAGGTATGATCTACATACATGAATGTGAATGTTATATTGTGAAGTCCAAATTTATATTTCTAAGTTCTGGAAGGATTTGCTTGGGGTCGATTTACATCTGAGGGCCCCACTTAAAGGCTATTTTTCTGACAGGAGGATCCAAATTGGTTCACCAATTTACACCCAAAAAATATATCTTCCTTCAAAAGTACCTGCAGACATATATGTATATCTAGTGCCCTGGCCAAAATATCTGATTGTAATTAAAATTATTTACACATTTAGTCAGGTACTTACATCAATAATTACTTTGTGGCACATGTACATGTGCAGTTGATAGAGAGCAACTAGGACTTAGAAGTCATCGTGTATGGTTTTGTTTAACTTTCCAAGATTAAAATAGGCTGAAACAAAAATTATTTGCAGCATACCCCCCTGAGGTACACAATTTGGCAAAAACTTGTATCTTTTAAGGTTAAGGATTAAATGAAGTTTTTGGACTCCCCCCCCCCTCCTTCCCCCATCATTTTGTTTTTGGTGGTACCCCTGAAAAATGAGAGTAGTGTCAAAACCCAGCACTGGCTGTAAAGGTAAAAAAAAAATAGCTGCAGCTGCAAAAACATTGCATGCTTAACAGCATTTAGCAGCCTTAATTTTCAAGCTAATGATGTACCAACACTTGTTTTAAAATTGGTCTTTGAGGAGTCAAGATGGCTGAGTGGTTAGCGCTCATGCCTCCCACCTCTGTTGATCAAGGATCAAATCCTGGGTTTTACATGTGGGCTGAAATTTGCTGATTTCCTTCTGACTCTAATAGTTTTTCTCCAAGTTTTCTGGTTTTCCTCCTTTCGCAGAATCGACTTTCACACCAAATTCTGTGCTGATGAGCAGTTAAACATATATCACTGGCGTGGGATAATGGGCAACTGCTCCTTGTGCAATGACGTTAAATAAAGTTTAGTTTTTAGTGGACTTGACAAATGTTACCTTGTAAGGGTTTGATTTATAAGTGAACACTGCTATGTGTGGTTGACAAGTTTAACTGGAAAAGGCTGTGGATTTTTCAAACTGAATGACATTCTGCAAGGTTCAAAAAAGTGGGAGTCTGTGGTTTTGACAAATGCATTGTAGGGTGGAAAATAAACCAAGGTGTGTTCAATTTGCTTAATGTTAACCATTATGCAGGGGCAAATCCAAAATTTACTGAAAGGGAAGACCTGGAACCCACATTTCTGGAACGGGGTTCAAGAGGGATGGGGGGGGGAGGGGAGAGCAGAAAAGTATCTGTGTTCCAAAAGGCATTGTTTCAATGTGTTTTTTTTATAAAATCTTTCCAAAGGTTGCTGTCAAAATAGTAGGGGTTGTACTCTTTTGGCTCCTCTTCAAAATGCACCCCTATTCCAGACTTGCTCTTTACCCTTGTTCTTGTTTTCTCTGCAGGCTTTCTCAGCAGTTTGTGGATATTTTTATGGTTGCACTTCCAGTGAGTGAAACTAATTATCATAAACTACATTGTACATTCATGTAGATATGAAAAAACGTTTTGGAGATTGGAAACTGCATTAATTAACTGTAGAACTATCAGAGAAAAAAAGTATCTGAGAATCAGATTTACATTTGTCCAAGAACTGTAGAAACACGGTTGGTGTTAATTGAAAGCAACAGAAGAAAAATGGCTCAACTATTAAAAACATTGCAATTTCTAGATTAAGGAAGTCAAATGAAAAAAAGAATCGGATTTACATGTAAAAAAAGTTACTGCAATTTTTATAATTTTATATGGTTTTACTGTGTGTCCCAGTCATCTTTTTATAAGATATTTACCTTCAGTTTTTAGTTTTACAGAACTTTCCATTTAAATTGTAGTTTTTAATGTTTTGTGTTGTTTTGTAGCATTTTATTTCCATTAACTTACTTAACCGAACGAATCAATGCAAACTATTTCTAAAATGCGAATGTTCCACTTATATGCTTATTATGACGCGTCTGCAAGAAAGCAATATTTACTCTTTTGAGTAAGATATCCCTCGAATTTTTTGACCTGATTTTTGTGTTGTCTACAAATTGCCGAAAGCTTTTGCACAATTGTTCCTTGAAAACGAACGCATCTTTTGACATTAGTTAGATTACGTCATCACCGATGATGTCATCATGGTAAGTCTTTCTGTTAACGTTTTGAAATTTGCTAGTTTTTGTTTAAAATAATTGGAAACTTAGGAATTGTTGCTTTCTTTTAGTTATTTCATAGGCTGAGATTATAAAATGTTTTCTTACTGTTTCCAACAACATCCCAGAATTATTCAAAATCACGGAAGTCAAAAACCCAATTTAAGGGATGCCGAAAATCCAAGTTTGCGGCCCTTCTGAATTTTTGCAATTGACCATTTTTGTATGGAAGTTACTAAGTGGGTCACGTACTAATTGCATGCCAGGTGGAACATGTTAATTCTCAACCGTTTGGAAAATCATTGGGAGGGTCAAGTTGACTCACCCCCTTCAAACATTCCTGTGTGAAAAAGTTGCTGAAGATTTAGACTAGGTTTCATATATCTATACATTTCTAGAATTACCTTAACTTGCAATAATCACTAATATCTTTGTTTCTTATTCCCTTTCTCTAGTTTGATTTTGCCTATTGCTTGTTGGAAAGATATCTACAAACTCAGGTAGGGACTGAAAATCGATTTGCAGTGATCAATACAAAACCTACACATACACGTAATTTTATACATGACACATCTGATTTTGAACAGTTTAATAAAAAGTGTTAGTTATTGCAGGCTAAATTCTCATCCACAAGTGGAGAATACGTGTTATGAAACTGTTTATGAGGGACAAGTATAAAATGCCCTCCACTAAAACAGTTCGAGTGAAAACACCATAGTTCATCTGACTGGTTGTGAAGCTCAAAATGAGTGTACAAAGCTGCTTTGTCTTATATGTTGAAGGAACCGTGACAGTGCACATTCTTTGTTCAATGTGTGAGCACAAGTACTTTTACTGTATAGTTGCTGATATGCATTTCAATATCTTTTGTGTTTTGTGCACCGTAAAGGCCTACGAACAAAAGAGATAGAGAAAACAAAAACCTATAACCAAGAAACTGGCCGAGTTTCATAACCATTTCGCTCTATTAACTATGATTACACCTTCGCTCATTCACACACACGCGTACACACTCACATGCACTTAACTGGAATTTGTTTGAACTCTTTAAAGGGACTGGCAACACATGTGTTATATATTGGGTTCACTGGTAACGTGCTACATGTGGGCCTTCAGTTGGCTGGGCGCTTTGTATTAGGCGGTGGATTCAGGTACTACTACTATTACTACTACCATTACTACTGCTACTACTACTACTACATAACTACTACTACTACTGCTACTACTTAAACTACTACTATTACTACTGCTACTACTACTACTACTACTACTACTACTACTACTACTACTACTACATAACTACTACTGCTACTACTACTTACTACTACTACTGCTACTACTACTACTTACTACTAGTAGTACTACTACTACTATTACTACTACTACTACTACTACTACTACTATTATTACTACTACTACTTACTACTACTACTACTTACTACTACTACTACTTACTACTACTACTACTTACTACTACTACTATTACTACTACTACTTACTACTACTACTACTTACTACTACTAGTAGTACTACTACTACTGTTATTACCACTACTACTTACTACTACTACTACTTAATACTACTGCTACTACTACTACTACTACTTACTACTACTACTTACTACTACTACTTAATACTACTACTACTACTACTACTACTACTACTACTACTACTACTACTACTACTTACTACTACTGCTACTGCTACTACTATTACTACTACTACTACTAATAACAATAATAATAATAATAATGATGATGATGATGATGATGTTGATAATAATAATGATAACAACAATAACAATATCAGTAACAACAACAAGAACGATAATAGTAAACTTAAGGTAATTCATCGGGTCATAGATTGATCTGACCAGAACGCAGTATTTCGACACTGTATAGAAAGCAAGGTCCACTGGCCAGCCAAATTGAAATGTTGTGTAGTGTCCAAAAGTAATAATTTCTTCGACAGTGGTGCAACTCACAAGAATAACTGATCAACAAAAAAAAGCCCGTTCTTGAGAACTGTGGAAAAGTTACCTTTTATCACCGAACCTTCATCAGTCCATCAGATGTGATTTTGGAAAAAAAAAGTGCGATTGGTGACATCAATAGAAGATCATTGGTTTATTCAATAAAGGCGATTTTAAAGAGCTAGGGTAGTTCTGTCGTGTGGTACACGTTGGTGTCCCCAATACTTAGTAATACTTCCATTTCTAGGTACCATATATGACGGAACTACCAGAGGTAGACACGAAATAATTTCTGTTTCAATCTGTGACTGATGTAAAGTTAACGATATAGTGACGGATTTCGTATCGCGGTTATAAGCATGCAATCACGTTATGACAGGATCATCGCGTCCATGATTCGAGCCCGCGACCTCTGCGATACCGGTGCAGTGCTCTACCAACTAAGCTATGAAGCCACATCTGTTGGAAGCAGGTCAATTTTAGTGGTTCATCAATGCCACTCAAGAATGAACAACAATTATAGTGACAGATTTTGGACCGCGGTTATAGGCAATAACGCAGCCTGCGAATTTGGCGATTTTTAAAAGGGGCGAAATGTCAGAAACAGACAACTCAATCGTCCTGCGCCATCTTGGACACGAAAACAAGAGACTGGGGCGAGGAAATAAGAAAATGTATGAGAACTTGGAACTTGACCTCATCTTGAAGTTATTGTTTACGGTCACTGGAGCAAATTATGAAAGTAGTGTATGTACTGTGATCTGTCCACAACTTGTTCAACTTCAGATCGTTACATGCAACAACGCTTGCGAAAATGCATCGATGCGTATTTTGGTATGTCAGCGGATATACAACGATCAGTGAACCAAATTTATTGGTGTACAATAGACCACAATATATTTATACTAAATTTAGTTATTAGTGGTTCCAGCTTTGTCTCAGAACAAATGTCTAAGAGTTTTAAGTAATTTAGTGATGTAGACTTCCGGTAGTGCCAAAGTTAATATAACCTGCTTTGCTGTTTAATTGTGTAATTTATCGACTATTATTATTTTGCTTTTCCTTTTAGTGTCATAGTGTGGGCAAATGCGATTGCATATATTCTTCTGGCACTTCTAATGTGGGGTTACATTGTATGGAGGAAACTACACGTGAAAACCTGGGAAGGTTAGTTTCTAGTTATTGAAATGTGAAGCATTAAATAAAGGCTTGAGGCAGAGGGGCATGTACGCGAAGGAATCCAACAGAGATTTATCTCAGCATTTAACCCTCGAACGTCCAGGGAAGTCAAATGGACCCCCCTCCAAGGTTTTTCCGACCTAAAAGTGTAGCTTTGAAGCAATCAAAACGCATTTTTCAGTACCAGTTGTCTGATCATGAACACACACTATGACGTTAATTAGATGTCGTCATCACTTATAATTTATGCAAAATAGAAGTCTGTTTCAGAAAACGGGATTTAAATTACAAATTTTCTTCGCATTTTTTCTCTTCCATTTTATTTTTCATTATTTTCCTATTTAAGGCTGTGAACACATGTGTTCTACTAAGTTCAAGCAAATTTGCCTCAAATTTCCCCAAAATAAAAAATTTCGAAAAATTCAAAGTGGCGGCCAAGAATGAAATAGCCGTTGCCATAGCAACATTTCTTAATTAAAACTTGATTGCTGTTACGGAAAGTAATTAGCTTTAGAACCCAAAGCTGCTTACGTACCAAAGCTCATCCTTTTACGTGCAACCATTTGGAAAATCCTGGGGGGGGGGGCAAAAACCAATCCAGCTCCTGTCTAGGCACAGCATAAATTTGTTGGAAAAATAAGATTCAAAGCAGAATACCTCACTACATAGTTTTATGTAACTAGAAACGCTCTGACAAAACAAACAAAAAGACAAACAAACAAACAAAAAAACAGAAAAACTTCCAAGGGTAAAAACTTAGTGAGGAACTGTTGCGAAACGGGGGTACAAAGTTAAGTATCTATTTGCTATATTTATCCAAAAGAGTCAACCCAACAGGACCAAAGTTTAAATTTGGTTTGTGCAATAATCCCTCTTACAGTCTAGGTAAGCTCTTCGTCAAAACAAAAACTGGCCTTTCTAGATATATGTGCTGCCAATAGTTCGCATTACCCTTATCTTTTCTCTAACTGTTAGTGGTATACTATTTTATAGCGACTAATAAGTACAGATTGAAATGAAAACGATAAGTTTAATTGATGAGCATAATATTGGTTTTTGTTCCGTTTCAAGTTCGAGATGTTTTTATTCTTAATTTAGGGTGGTCCCTTGAAAGTCTTATGGACTGGGGATCCTATATTAAGCTCGCGATACCTGGAATGTTAATGATCTGTCTGGAGTGGTGGAGTTTTGAAGGTTGCTCATTTCTGTTGGGTAAGTTATCGCACTGAGATGTACATTATTTCAAGTTCAAGTTTATTATCGCTACCATCATTGCATTTACAGTTTAAGGATAAGAATTATTTGGATCACTCTGAAATTTACGATGCCTTGAGACAGTCTGATGACAAGACAGTTTTAAATTGCCTTTGTTATTGTATTAAAAGTTTAATATAGTTGTTCACTGGCAAGGAGAATGAGTGCTGAACTATATTAAGATGCAAGTAGCTAAAAGTATGAACTGTCGAAGAAATATCTGCTATCGGTTTGGTGCAAAAAGAAGTCATTATTCTATGAGGTGCTTCTTAAGATTGATTTTGAAAACTTTCAAGGGTGAAATTAACTTTAATTTATTTGATACCTAGGCAATGAGAAATTTATCTGCATGGTTGGGGCCAACATTTGTAAAGTATTTGCAGAATTTATCAGCGATTTCCAAAAGATCACTTATCTCTCAATCATTATAGATGAATTATCATGGCGTTTTTTATCTTATTTTACGTTTGTTAATAAGTTTGTTGAGAATCTTTCACGTATTTTAAGGTTATCTTGAGCATTTTCGAATTTCTTATCGTAGGATTTTTAGTAAGTGATTCAGCTTGTTTTTATTGTTCTTGTACTTCACTTCACCTATGGGTGAGGGTTGGTATTAGACCTTTTTATATAGAATACACTTGTTTTAACTAACTTCAAAAGCCCTTTCGTAATCAACGATTTACTGTATAATTTCGCTCGATTGCCGGCGTGAAATGTTTTTGAAAGGAAAGCAGTTGTATATTCTTCATGTACTGTTACAAAATGATTGTGCGCTTGGTCTGGATGTTTAACTTTGTAGACACTGTCCCGATTATAGTTCATCAATTGATATTTTCCTTATTGTGAGCCCTTCTAGTGAGCGTAAGGCTAGGGTTCGTTGCACGTACTTTTATTGAGGCAAGAGAGTAAAACTTAAAGATGATCAATCCGAAATGTCTAAAATGAATACCGCTTTAATTTTCGAACCATTAGGCAAGTGAATAGTAAAAATACTGTCAATAAGCGAAGCCGAATGCAGGGGGGTGCGCGGGGTGCGTGCGCACCCCCCTTCCCCCCCCCCCCCTACGGTCCCAAAAAGGTCCGCTTTTGGAGATTTAGTAAGACGACGAAGAAGCCCGAATAGCTTGATCATAACAGTTGATGCTACCCCAAATCGAAACGCCTTAAAAAACGCACCTATAAGTGTGTTTGTTTTAAGAGTCCAAGTTTACAAAATTTGCCCCCCCCCCCCCCCCACAAAAAAAAAATTCCTGCCTACGGGCCTGAAATGAGATGTTTTGTTTTAGGTCTATGAATTAATGGTAAGAAACAGGAGACAAATACTGAGAGGATTAGTAAGACGATGACGAAGCCCGAATAGGTTTATCATAACAGTTGGTGCTACCGCAAATCGAAGCGACTAAAAAACGCCATAAGTGTGTTTGTTTTAAGAGACCAAGTTTACGAAATTTACACCCCCCCCCCAACAAAATTCCTGCCTACGGGCCTGAAGTGAGATGTTTTCCTTTTTGATCTATGAACTAGTGGTAAGAAACAGCGAGACAAATATAGATATACTATCGAAGTAATCGTTTGTATGGAAATGTTGTTTGTATTTTTTGAGGTCTACATTGAAATCTCCTAGACGTAACCGGGTTTCTGCTCTTTATAATTAGAGTATTTAGATAATAGGTCATCAATTTACGAAATGAACTCAGGAAAGTTTGCCTCTGGGGACCTGTAAATCGTTCCGAGAACAATGTTTCTTTTTGGGGGTCTTTTTATTTATACAAAGATTGAATCTAGCACTTGATGATTGTTTGTATTCGATATTGTGGTCAGTAAAAAAATCGACACCTATCTTGTCTGCGCTTGTAAATAAAATCGTAACCTTCAATATAAATATCGTTTTGGTGATTTTGAAGCCAAGTTTCCGTGATTCCAATCACAGAGAACGACAGATCAAGAATATTAAGGAAATGTAACAGTTAGAAAAATTTTGCAAGATGTAGTTCCTCGGCACCCAGTCCTGTTATCGATTTATAGTTATTGTGTGAATAGTTTGCGTTGTGACCTTTATAGCTAAACTTTAAAAAACCTCGGCACTTGTAACAAAGTTTAAGTATTTCCAGCACTAACGTTACAAATGTGCCTTAAAATCTAGGGACCTTTGGCGAATTACACCTAGCTACCCATGGCATACTGGGCCAGTTAGGGTTCCTGATGTTTATGGTACGTGTTAACTACTGTAGTGGTATTCATTGTCCTAGTGTGTGTCTGTATGTATGTGTTTTGTGTGCTTTCCCGCTGATCAGGGTTTTCACCTAGACTACGAGTAGTCCCTATTTTTCTTCCGCGAGCGAAGAGGAAAAGCGATCGAAAATCCAAAATGGCGCGCGAAAACTGGGTCGCCATTTCGGATTTTCGATCGCTTTTCGCGCGCCATTTGGATTTTCGATCGCTTTTTTCGATCGCTGGCTCGACTATCTTCCGGAGGAAAATCAGGGACTACTCGTAGAGTGTATGTTGAGTACACGTACTCAGAGTTTTAGTCTTTCTCTTGTTCTATTTTATACTAAGATGTGAAACTAAAGCTATTGAGTTAAATTATCCCCTTGGGTAACTCAACAAAAAGTAAAACGAAAAGAATAGCCCGTTTCCGAATTATGCTCCACTACCGGCAAACAAAAGCATCGAATCGAGGCTAAGTGCTCAAAAATACAACAAATGTATAAAAAGTGAGCAGCTAACCTCGACCTGAAGTTTTTGTTTGTGAGCAGTGGAGCATATATCGAAAATGGGCTATTCTTTGTTTAAATCTGGTTACAGTTTGGCAGTACAAGTAGCTTCTATTAACCATCTTCTCATGCAAAGTCGATGAACAAGTAAAAAACCACTCGATATCATTCTTGGATTTATTATTTACTTCACGGGTTTATTGTCGCAACAGATACCAATGGGTGTGGCGGTAGCTGCTGGAGTTCGCGTGGGCAATGCGCTTGGCCGAGGGGACCCTGGCGCTGCCAAGCATGTTGTTAAGGTCTCCCTAGTTATCATCTGTAAGTATCTACATGTAGGCAATGGGCTGGGTCGAGCAGAACCTTCGGTGGCCAAGTAAAATGTGAAGGTTTCCTTGGTCCCAGCTGCGAGTATTGCTCCAATTTTCGAGAGAGGGAGAGTAAGAGAAAGATAGAGACATACAAAGACAGGGACAAAGACAAAGACATAGCCACATTTACCGTTTTTTTTTAACTTCTTAATAGCCTTTTCGATTTCGGCTTCTGTTAATGGACAGTCTAAATTGTTTTACATTTCTGAGGGACAAAAATACAAAACACGACTTTATTGTGCTACCTTATAACAAACACCTGTATGAGAAGATAACAAGACTATTAGGCAAGCACAACATCAAGGTAACACACAAGCCTATACGTACCGTCGGCCCGAAAGACCCACAAAGCAAAGAAAGCGCGAGAAGAGTTGTTTACAAAATCGAATGCAACGACTGCAGTGCGGTCTACATCGGGCAGACATCTCGCGCCTTAAAAACGAGAACCCGAGATTATTCTAGGGCAATCGCCACCCTTTTGGCCCAACACAAATAACAGACAGGACATTACTTCGACCTTGACAATGTCAAAATTTTAGACAAGTGCTCCCAGTGGAACAAGAGACTGATTTTAAAAGCGTGGCATTCAGCAAAGGACACGAACGCAATTAATGAACATATTGGCTTTCCTCGCGTTTACTACAATTTAAAGAATTTTTAACTAGCAGGTTTCTGAATTTTAGTAGCACCTTTTTGAATTTTAATAACCACTTTTCAATTGTTTTTAAGCTTGGCAAACTCATTTTAATTCAGTTCAACTGAGGAAGGTCACTGAAGTGATGAAACGTTTTACTTATTAAACTATTTTAACCAGAGTCAACTCTTTTATCAATTTTACAATTTCGTTGTCAGTACATGTGTGTCTTGCATAAAATGTAAGTCTTTTAGCTACTACAACACAGAAATACTAAAGAAATACTTTAGAAATATTTCAATTACACGTAACTAAGCAACAATAAATGTACACGATGGAAACTGGATCCTCTGTTTCTCCACGGAGGAAGCCACTGAACTGCGAAACGCTCTATTATAAAGCAGCATTTGTCGATGTGATTTAACCGACTAAACATTGGGACATTTGGGGACATTTATAAATTCTAGGTTCACTATCATTCAAACTCACTTTTTATGTAGAAACAATGTCCCTTCGATTTGTACAGCGCCAAAGCATTTAATTGATGTAAGTCGTTTGTTGGAAACAAATTACACCGACACAAAGACAAAACGTGTTCAACCGTAAAATGAAATTCTGGGCTTTTGTTGACCCTCCACAATCAAAATAACGTAATAAAAACGTAAAATGAGTAATATCAATAGATAAACAGTAAGAAGAACTTACCATACTCGTGTAATACTTGAGTTAATCGCAACTGAAAAGAGCGCGCGAAACGTTGTTCCAGTACCAGCGCCATGTTGATTTCTTCTGAAATTGCGCCAAATTATGCGCAAAGCATCATGGGAATAGAGTAATATCCTCCTTTGTCTTGCATCTAGTTCTTTTTAAACTCTAATATTCCTGAAAAGTGTTCAGCTTTTTCGTCGAGTGAAGTCCAGAAAAAAGATTAATCCACCGTTTTTCAGTAGAGGAGGAAGTAGGGAGAGAGAAAGAGGTACATCTGTGTTGGTAACTGGAATTTCTTCCCCATTGCAGGTTTTTCAAGTTCCATTGTAGTGACAGCAGTGTACTTTTGTAAAGACATCATTGGTTTAGCTTTTACAAGTGAAAGGTAGCTACCAATAAATTTGAATTTGTCGCTCTTTCCCTTACCAACAAAACAACTAGAGCAAAAACTATTTTGTACGTATGGATAATCGAATGTTTTGTTCGTGCATTCCGGGATTGTAACTAGTAACTACTTCAAACTAACCTAAAATTGAACGAACGAAGTTAGTTCGGTTTGTGATTTTTGAAATATTTACGAGTGATGATTAATACCGATTTGCACGAACAAACTTAGCTGGTTTATTTATGGCAAAATGTACCAATAAAAATCAATTATTTAATTAACTACTTAAACAATTAGTTGAAACCGTACTTTTTTTAACTCAGCAATGCAAAGTGTTTTCACCCGGGATATTGTTTGTTTTCCGTATTTTGTTTCGATTTTTGTCATATTGATGTTCAGATTGTTAAAGTTAACGAAATTATTCTTACACAGAAACGTCTTACAACTGTTCAACAAATCGGTAAAAATTGCCATTGCACTCCACATCTTTGACAGTCTTCAGGTGAGTGCCGTACCTAAATAATAATAATAATAATAATAATAATAATAATAGTAGAAGTAGTAGTAGCAGCAGCAGCAGTAGAAGTAGTAGTAGTAGTAGTAGTAGTAGTAGTAGTAGTAGTAGTAGTAGTAGTAGTAGTAG
>JAOBYE010498528.1:0-13220 GCA_025403585.1 Parazoanthus swiftii | reverse complement strand
GATCCTGTAGCCGAAAACTGGCTAGGAATGCACAGAGTTGAAACTGACTATAATCCAAGATGGCGGTCCAAACAAGCGCATGGCGTGCGTATCCAAATATGGCACATGGCGTGCGTATCCAAATATGGCAATCACAGGCATACCATGACAATTATTATTATTATTAACATTATTATTATATTATCAAAACACCCTACACTGTATTTTTAGTATTCAAGGGCAATTTCTGGGGGGGAAACGAGTTTGGCAGCCACATTTCTTATTCACTAATAGGCCTTGTGCAGACAGAGGACATATGGTACAAAATACACCAAACTGGAAAGCAAAAGATTGTGCAAGACCCCACTTGGAAATGTAAAACAAAGAAAAATCATACATTTCTAGCGAATTGTGTTTTGTTTTGGAGTCTTGCACAACCGTTCTTTTGCCCTCCAGTTTGGCAAATTTTGTGCCACGAGACCTCTAGCTGCACAAGGCCTATTGTGTTTAAGGTTGTATAATTTGGAAAAGATTTGGGGTAATACTAAAAGGTGGTATAATGACCAAAACTTGAAACAGGTACTGTAACACGCCTAATCCTCTGTCTTAATCGGCCCTTCTAAATAAGCAACCCTCTGTCAAACGGACACTAAATGGAGGAAAAATGCGGTATGATTAAGCTGATTAATTATGTACCATGTTTTTCCTTGTATAAGTTGACCTCTCCTTTACCTCAATCATGTTTTCTAATAGAACTGTACATGCACACTCAAACATTGTAGACAAGTTAAGAAAAGATCATCACAACTGTTTTTATTGAAATATCAGCCAGTTTTTCATGGCACGGCTGTTTCAGTATAAAATTGAAGAAACCCTCCAACCATAAAACCTGGTTTATTAAACATTTATTAGTTATTAAAATATACTTACAATAAAGGCGGAGTTCTGAGTTCCATATCTGATCATTGATGCCAGTAGTAAGTACGTCATTGTTTTCGATTAAAGCCTCATTTTAGCGAGTGACATGAGAAAAGCTGTAGGGTATGTCACCGGGAAAATGGGCTTGACGCAAGCATAGCAGCGACAGAAGAACAAACACAAGGGTCAAACAGTTTTCCTTTTGCTTGCGTCTGCGTTTTGCTCTGTTTTCTTGGTAACACCAGTGACGGAAGCTCTACGGAAGAAGACCGGAGATGGAAGAAAAACGAAATCTTCTGTCGAGCTTACGGTTGTGTCAACCCGTTTTCACGGTAGCATCGGAGCGCTATATAACGCTTCTGTTCTGTGTTCCTTACGTCGTTCGTTAAAACCATGCTTAATACTGAAAACACACAACAGCCAACTTCTACTGTATCGCTCTCAAGTTATTCCAGAAATGACAAGATTAAAACAGGGAAAATAACCATTTTCAAGTTTTTGCCAAACGAAAGGTTACTTCACTTGCCAGCAGCACATACCCTCCAGTGATTCTTGTAAATGAACGTATTTTTTGTCCACTTCAACAGTCATGATACTGTAGACAGTACTTTGTTATCAACTTAAACACGTTTCTCGGTTGTAACGTTAAGCAACCTTTGCTGAACAATAGTTTACAGGTGTTGGCCTTTTATCTTATCCAGCAGCAGCAGTTTTGAATGCGGAGGTACTGAAGTCCTTTGGAGTGAACTCGACCACCACGCTCCAAGCTGGAGACAGACACATTATAAAGATCCTCTGGTAAGGTGGCCCTCTGTGTTGCAGGTGCCCGGTACTTAGCCAAGGTCGTCTATGTTTCCATAAATCTTTTCGTCATATTTGCTCATCATTAGGTAAGGCTGGCAGAGAAACCCACAAATGTTAACATCAGTATTATAAGAGTTAAAAATATTGTATTTTCGCCGTAAGTTTGGGTGGAAAGCAGACGTTTCGAGCGTTGTGCGGCGTTAGTTAGCAAACGTCGAAGAGCCAACGCCCGAAACCTCAACTTTCCACCCACATTTAAGGCAAAAACATACTGTGCAGTACTTGGTGATCAGAGTGATCATTTGGCCTACTCGCCAAAGCAGAAGAAACGGTTTTTCTAAAACTAGCCTTTCCTGCGACACGTAGCCACACACACATTAACTAGGATTTGCTACAATAAAATAACGCACGCCTTTGTACAAAATCGCACAAACATTTGGCGGATTCCCTCCCCCCCCCTTGAACTGGATAGCGTTAAAATGAAGCGGCCATGCAAGATTCTGCAGCAATGATTTGCTAGCGTAAAAAGCCAAGTAGGATTCATTGTGCTTTCGAATCTTTGTTAAATGATGTAATGTTGCAGCTCGGACCAAATACGTGTTCCGTTTGCGATCCGTTGCTTCTGTTGCAAGTTTTCTTCAAATTGTCCTCACACGGCAGAAACATTTCGCAGATTCAACAATACCACTCGTATTATGAACTAAGGGAACTGAATCGCTTTTGTTGTTTTACAGACCACATCCTGTACGAATGCTAATGCGTGTCTCTCATGGCTTTAGTTGTGCAGACTTAAGGTATGTAAGAGTATGTGATGGGGGGAGGCCAAGGTTAAGGTCAAGAATCTGTCCCGTAACTCACTCCAGACACTATGTTTGCAACATTTCGGCCGGTTATTAGTGTCCGCCGGAAGTACCTGGACTAAATCAGTAAAGCGCAGACTCTTATAATGGCTACAAAGAGGTGATATAATTGTCTTCTTGTGACCTCTGCATCGGTATCATACCTTCTCAGAACTTTCAAGTCTTGCAATCGTCTTGCTTAAAACTTCAAACGTAGGGCGCCGTTCTGGTTCCGTCGTCCAACATTCAAGCATCAGCGCATATCTGAAACAAGTGGGGAAGGCAAACCACAATTAACCCAGGCAAACCGTGTACAAATAATTAAACAAGACGGATGAGGTGTTGCTAGCTTAAACAACAGCGATTTCCTCAGACAGAAATAGAACCAGGACTTAACGCTGAGGAATCCTGTTTAGTACGGAACAAAATGCGGCACACCACTCTTGAGATATCGTCTGTACTTTTGTCATACAGATCCCGGCTCAAAAACTATGATGAGAATCTTGTAAACCAATGCCTGATGAAGCGGTGATTTCTTTTTCCTTTTCTTTTCTGAAGAAGACGATGGAAAGGTGGTCAGCTGGTTGCATTTATATTCCCACGTGAAGTCTCTGTGTTCTGCATTTAAATCTATCGTTTTGAAACGTTCTCGTTGACGTTCGCGTCTTTGTTGCTTAGCATCTCTACCATCAAGACGCAAATACGGAGATTATTACATTGTCATCTATTGGGCAAAAATGTTTAATTCGAATCGTAGTATACAAGATAGTAATCCAGTTTAGATTATATGGATATATATGTTTTGGGTTCACATTGATGAATCTCTCGTCGACGGAGGCCCTAGCCTACAAGATCTGTAAAGCTGTTCTTTTGACACTTATGAGATCTCAACACCTAAACTATTATGGAAATGTTGGGGCCAATGCGATGATTGGTTTTTCTGTTATAGTATTTTGCATTTTGTGACAGACTGACTTAGCTTATTTCCTAAAGTGCATGAAAGTATTTCTTTTTAAAAGTTTAAAGTGTTACATAAGACTTAAAAAGTGATAACTAAAGTGTTTTCAACTGAATCCAATCATTTTGATAGGAAAACCCAGCTTTATTTGTAGATGCCAGTTTTGTTTTTTAAAGGTCGCTACACACGAGCCGATTTTTTGTCGTAAGACCTCCGATTTTTTGACGCCGACATTTAGTCGGGAAATAAAAACTGCCACACACGTACCGACTTTTTGTCGTGGCAGCGGAGCATGACACAATTTCTTCACCTGTTGCTCCCGCCATCTTGGACCTTCGCGCGTATTATTCTGATCCGTGATTGGTCGAACCAAGCTCTGCTCCCGACAATTTGTCTGAATCCGTAACACACGTACCGATTTTCGATCGGCCGACTTTTTTGGATCAAACATGAACAATCTCTGTCCCCGAAAAAAAATCTTGTCTTAAGCTTGTCGGGAATTGCCACACACGCGCCGATTTTTTGTCGGCGTCAAAAAAATCGGAGGTCTTACGACAAAAAATCGGCTCGTGTGTAGCGGCCTTAAGAGTCAAAATTGATTTATATTCTTAGTAAAATTCGGGCCGCAGAGTTCTTACCAAAGTGTACATTTTCTACACCAGGAGATGTGCTTGCTTTAAAGTCCAACGACAAATGACAGTTTTTAACCTATTTAATAATTACTCATTGTGTGGGTAATCACTTCTCAATTTTGCTGAAATTGATAATACATTGACGATGTGTCTTACAATCCACATATCGACTCCAAAACGTAGCCAAATAACATACTTTACTAAAACTAAACAGCCATCACTAATTAACAAACAGGATGGCTGGGGTTTTGCCCGGTTCAACTGAAATGCGCAGGTTATATGTATATGTTGTAGTTGAACTTTGATTTAAAAGCAGAAACTTAAAATCAAAACAGTCATTTTTCAATTTAAATGTGTAATTAACATAGAAGAATCATTTAATTCAGAATTTAGTCATTTTAGTTCAAGATTACTACATATCAAAGAAGCGCAATGACATTGCTGAGTTATCGTTTTGTTTAACGACTTGCATCATTTCACCGTCCTCGATTTAGAAACAGAAAACAAATACTCTGAGAATCAACTGTTGCTTTTATTCGGCAGTCTGGGGAGTTGATTATTTTGCGGGCCAATTAACGCCGGCAGCAAAACTCCGCTTACGACTAAGTTGGGGAAATCATCAGAATGTTTAACCATACTACAAATACTGCTTACAACTCATTGTCCACGTGCTCGGGTTTGGGCATTCTGTATCCCTCTTGTAACTGGTAAGCAATTTTATGGCCGTCCATGTCTGGATATGGGCAACCACCTGCATCACACAAACACAGTATGTCGCAATGGTAGGAATAGTTACGGTAATAACAATAATAATAATAATAATAATAATAATAATAATAATAATAATAATAGTTGTAGTACATGTAGTAGTAGTAATAGTATAGTAGTAGTAGCAGTAGTTGTAGTAGTAGTAGCAGCAGTAGTAGTAGTAGTAGCAGCAGCAGTAGTAGTAGTAGTAGTAGTAGTAGCAGTAGTAGTAGTAGTAGTAGCAGTAGTAGTAGTAGCAGCAGTAGTAGCAGCAATAGTAGTAGCAGTAGTAGTAGTAGTAGCAGCAGCAGCAGTAGTAGTAGCAGCCGCAGCAGTAGTAGTAGCAGCAGCAGCAGTAGTAGTAGTAGCAGCAGCAGTAGTAGTAGCAGCAGCAGCATTAGAAGTAGTAGTAGTAGCAGCAGCAGTAGTAGCAGCAATAGAAGTAGTAGCAGCAGCAGTAGTAGTAGTAGTAGCAGCAGCATTAGTAGTAGTAGTAGTAGTAGTAGTAGTAGTAGTAGCAGCAGTAGTAGTAGTAGTAGTAGTAGTAGTAGTAGTAGTAGTGGCAGCAGTAGTAGTAGTAGTAGTAGCAGCAGCAGTAGTAGTAGTAGTAGCAGCAGCAGTAGTAGTAGTAGTAGTAGTAGTAGTAGTAGTAGTAGTAGTATATTAGTAGTAGTAGTAGTAGTAGCAGCAGCAGCAGTAGTAGTAGTAGCAGCAGCAGCAGTAGTAGTAGTAGTAGTAGTAGTAGTAGTAGTAGTAGTAGTAATAATAGTAGAAATATATCAAAAGTAACAGAAGAAGTTTCTTCAACTTGCTACACATACCAATTGTAAATATCTCGTATAACACAACGCCAAAGCTCCACCTAAAAACAAAACAGAAAGAAAACTATTTACCAATTTAAACCGTGGGTGTTTTGACAAAACAAGCAAACTGTTGGTTATTAATTTTGTTCTCTTTCATAGCCGTGCAACATGTATTAATAGCATTTAAAAAACTGGACACTGATAGCTCGTAGTATATCATCTATAGCCCTTCCATGTAGTAGCTATTTATCAAAAGCTTTATCCTAATCTGTCTGACCTTTTTACAACCAACTTGCTCTGACCAGCTTCAAACATACGTAATGTCATAAATCTGTGTCTATACTCAATTCAAAACTAAGTGAGAGGGGCAGACTGTGTAGTAAATATATATGAATAACTACTGAAGTAAAACTAAAATAGGTTTCTATTTTCTACGTATGACAACTGAAGATGCACATTGTACGTACACGTCACTCTGCGTAGTGTAATAACCGTAACACAAGGCCTCGTACGCAGTCCACTTCACCGGCAGTCGCCCCTTTCGGGAAAAAAAGAACATACCTTACTGATAAAGCGTCGTGCAGGCTGGACTATTAGGGGACTACTACGGGAATATTTGCTGTACCGCTTACACTGACGTTTTTTTGTGCAAAGCAATTTGTTTTTTCTCATAAAGTCCCAAAATAAGATTTCCGAGGAAACGTTTTTCCGGCTAGATATCATGCTAGATAACCCTACACTTTATCTAATATTTGTTAAAATTAAGAGTTCTTTTTTCCTCTATTGTTGTTGGTGTTAACATGTCCCATTGTTTCAAAATCTAACATACACAGACAAATGAAAAATGTTAAACATTGAATGCTATTAGGAGTCATCCACTTTTTTTTTATCTTTTTTTATCATTTTCACGCGCATCGGAAACCTGACTCCTTACAGAGTCCCTAACCAAAACGTACAAAATAAAAAGGCAAAAAATGATGATTTTGCTGCTAGGATGTAGTTGTTTTAAGTATGGTCAATAAAAACGATAACAAACATTTTCTGCATAGACGATATGAACGATATTTAGAGGTCATCCACATTTCTTCATCATTTTCATTCTCACCCTCAACTAGGAATTGAAGAACACAACAACTTTCACGAAAGCTTAGAAAGCGTTTTCTTGGGGTAAGTGCACAATATTTCTTGTTGAAACATAATTCTAAGACGCATACTTCAAAACCCCCTCCGCCAAACTACGCTCTGTACGTTTGTGAAAATGATGGAAAAATGGATGATTCCTACCGTTTATTGCCCGGCCTTGCCTTTTTACACAAATCGCCACACACATGCATGATACTTAAACGACCATCATCTTTCAGCTTTATTCTTCAAATATAGAATACTGAAAACGAATTGAAAAAATGAACTTTTTTGTAATTAAGGGAGCCAAAAACTGTTCATTCTCGCATTGTGGCCGAGCGGTTTTTAAAAGCGCTGATCCGTAACCCGGAGGTCCCGAGTTTGAGTCCTCTGCCCGCCGGTCACGCTGGTGTATACAGCCCACAAGGCAGTACTGACCAGCCTTCCTGCCATTAGGGGCTTTTAATATATGGCACTAAAAAGCCCCTTACGAGGAGTTGTCATTAGAAAGTGTATTTCTTATTGAGTCGTCGTTCATCTTATCGACGAAATACAATAACTCTAATAAAATGGGCTTACCCGTGTCCTTTTCTGATAAAAATCCTCCCCCTGCACGTCCCGCGCCATTCCAAAGTCTGTTATTTTGCAAGTCTCCCCTCCACCTACCAAGACATTCCGGGCTGCGAGGTCCCTGTGGATTATCTAAAATCGACATTCAAAACTTTTGTTAATTCTTCATACCTGGGAGAAATTATTGTTTGTGATAAGATTCTGAACTAATTGTTCAGCGAGAGTCCTTAAACCATGTCAAGTTTATCTTGTTAAGCTGAACACCTCTGTAGAGTCCGATGGTGAGAATCTAGTTCGTTGGCATCCTTTGTTTTATTTGGCTGCATTATTGTTATTGTTATTATTATTAATAATAATATTAATGTTATTATTATTATAATTATTACTATTATTATTATTATTATTATTATTATCATCATCATTATTATCATCATCTGGTCATTATCTTTATTATTATTATTATTATTATTATTATTATTATTATTATTATTATTATTACTATTATTATATAACACCACTAAAAAGAAAAACTTTGGGAGCTTTGATCACTGGTGAAAACAAAGGCCTCCAACCGAGTGCGTCTCTGACGACTGTTTTGTTGAACATACCTTGTTCTGAGACAGGAATGCCATGCCGTCAGCGGTTTGTCTCGCAAATCTTAGTAGCTGCTCGGCAGTGAGCGACGTTCTGGGCTTGTATTCGGGGTTCTTATAATAGTTGTCGCGCAAACCCCGGCTCCTTCGCAGGTACCCAAGTAAGTCCCCGTAAGGAATGTATTCAACGATGACCATTAATGGCCCTGGCACGATACAAAAGTACCACGTAGCTTTATTATTATCAACCTGATGAAATACTTTATTTTTCAAAATAAACAGCTTCTTTCAAGTGAACAGCTCTACCCCCCAAAAAACAAAACTTTTAACCCTTAAAAGGGTTCTCTCCTGAAAAACGACACTTTTGCTTTATAACACTTAAATATTGCCTTAGTCCGACTTGGCAGTTAAAATGAGATCATTCTTCATACACAACTATAAAACTGCCAAGCTGGGCTTGAATTTCCCACGTACGATCATCGGAAATCACTTGCCTGAAGTCGCCAAAAGTTGCAACGAGGTATTTGGGCTTCAATCGCCTTTAGTCACAACTACTTCCCAGCCATTTTTCCTTAAATCGCCTAGCGTCGCCAAAAGTTAGGGCGACTATATAATAGAAAATGATAATAATGATACCTTTAATAGCAATAATAATAATAATATAGAAAAAACACCCTAAAGAAAAACTAACTAATTTAGTAACTAACTAACTAACAATGAGTTCGGCTAAAAAGAAGTGTTTAAAGTTTGTGGTTGGTAAGGTAAACTCTTCCACACTTATTCTAGGTTGAAATAGAAGGTTTTTTTGGTCGGTGATCTTAAACCTTGGGTTTTATTTGGTGGTAGAGGAAGCTGTTTAAGTAATTACGGTGCTAAGTTGTTCAGGACGGCTTCAAAAACAGTAAGAACAAGCTTAGGTCCCGTAGGTTAATGTCGATTCTGTACAAGAAACAAGTGAGACAGATTTTAAGACGGAGCCGGCCTCACGCTTACCTGATTTGGTGATCACTCCCAGTAGTCTGACTACATTGGGATGGGGTTCAAGTTGTTTCATCAACTCCACCTCCGACAACAGGTCGCGACGGTGGGCCTCGGGCGAGTTGGCTGTGAATTGCAATGTTGGAGATAAATGTAACCTGTGGTCCTGCAGTTTATACACTAGCAAAATTGTGCTCAGTGACACCCGTTCTGCATTGCAAAAACACATACTGCAATAACTGTACAACAGTTGATATGCTGAAAAGTTGTTGTAACACCAGCTGGCAACAAGTTGTAGCAATCTTGCATGACATATCAACATGCCCAAGTTTATAAAGTTAAGTAAGTTAAAATGTAACTGTAGCCTTAATTCCTTAAAAAAAATTCTAAGTGAAAGGGTGTTCAAACTCATCAAACCCGTCTCCACAAAAAAAGGTGTTTTTCTCTTACTCGTATTGTATGGAAGGGTTATCAAAAACGGAGTGAGGGAAAAATACTAATGCGGTCGCTGTTATATGAAAGGAGGCTGTTTTATAGGAGGTACTTAAGAGAAGTACAATTTTCATGTGTAGGTATATTGAAGTGGTACTATTTCCGCCTTAAATAGTTTATAAAGGGGTAAGGGGTTGAATTTCCAAGCGCCACTTGCCTTATAAAGCTAGTTCGCATCTCCCGGGCTATTTGGCGGAAGGAGAGGTTATTAAGAGCAATTTTTCGTAAAGGAACTGTACTCCACGAATTTGAAAACATACGAAAATCATGTACCAGATAATAAAAATTTCTTGTAAATACCCAAAAAGAATTTTGCCGTATGATTTAAAGCGGCTGAAACAATTATACAAATCAATCGATTTTTACCGATATAACATACCCGTTATATTTCTGGTTAAACGAATTACGCTGTAATAAAAACGCTTCACGACACGACCTTACCTTTTAACATCTTGACTGCGACAGCTCCGAGATCTTCGCTATATCCCTTGGCGACCTGGCAAAACGCCCCTTTGCCGATCATACACTCGACACGCAGGCGCTCAGGAGCATACTCCCAGTCGTAGGGCGCGGTCACGGTCGCCGCGTATTCGGACATTGCCCGCGCATTCACGTAGAACTCGCTGTAATTCACGTCATCTGGAATGTCGTCCAATGTTTCTTCCACGTTCTCACTTTGGTCGTGCGGATAAATAGTCTGAATTAAGATTTTAAGATTGAGTGTTTTAGTTTAATTTAACATATTTTTTTTAAAAACCTAAGAATAATGATAAGTGAAAAACACTACTACATCTTTCCCCGCCTTTCCCCTCCGGCTTAATATTGATGAGGAGCATAACTTACCCAAACTCGCTCGAACTCTCTTTTACCCAGTAATAGAACCGGAAAGACCTCAGAACAAAGGTTAACCCTACAGATTAGCGACAATAAGCCTCATTTCTAAAGACTGGTTAGTTAACTATTACATATTTTAACTTCTACTCTGCGTACAAATGCACTTGACTGAAACAACATATATTTGTACATACCAAAGAGTAGTTATCAGATCGTCTGTTGAGAGTAGAACTTGAAGGAAACAATGCGGGAGATCTTAGAAAAAATTAATGAAAATAATTGAATAAACCAGATTTGTTCCGACTACTCGAACTTCAACAGCACACACCCCAACCATTTCAAAAGTACTTCAACCAAGACTTTTGTTTTTTTTGTTGTAAATATGCCTCTATAAGCCCCCGGGACTCTTTGTTAGGACCTTTTGAAGGGGATGGACCACTTTCATAATACGTTTCAGTGCCCATAAACAATTTTTAGTTCAGTACAGAAGACAAAAGGTTTCTCAAAACTAAACACAAAAATAGCAACTGGGCATCAGTAGAATTCTTTTAATGTGCGCAGTAACTGTTAGTCGAGGGCAATCACCAGAAATACAGAAAATGTAGGAGATCTTGGATTTTAACCTCCACGTGAAGTTGTTTATTGGCACTGGGCATATTATAAAAGTGATCTGCTTACTAGGGTTGGGGGTAGGGGAGCGTATTAAAACGTATGTTCCACAAAAAGGTGAAATGTCCCTGCCAGTGGTACTTCCATACTTTGGTTCACTGGCATTCTGATACGCCCCTTTATGACAAACTTTAACCTGTGAGTTTTGAAGATTCTGTGTAGTTTTAGTCAGAAGTAAAATGAAGGGTCATTATACGAACTGAGAAAAGTGACTCAAAAGTTAAGCATTTTTATGTGTTTTTCTAATATCGTCTTTGCAGACTTTTTGCTATGCTGTCCCAAACGGTTCTCCTTGCTAAGAGGATGGCTGCTTGTGGGTGTTTTTGATTACCTAGGGAAAGTAAAGGTATCTTGGCTCACCTTCAGTAATAATTGTTGACATCGCTTTTAATTGTAACGGTAGTATGCGATTGAAGGAAACGTTATACATAGTCTCTGCTAGCTGCAAATGAACTAGGCTTTATACCCTTAGTACATCATTTGAACAGTCTTTTTTTCAGTTTTAACCAACTGCTGTGAACTGGATGAATAGCACGAGTTAAAAAGTGATACTTACCCTTTCGTGGTTTTCTTCACTGTTGATTGAAAAGAAACAAAAAGAAACTTCAGAAAATGCAAACTTTACTAACTCTTCGCGTAACAACTGTGTACTTTGGAGAGCACTATTTGAAAAGAGAAACCTGTTTGTTTTGTAAAGCTGTAAGGCTCGGCCAGATCAGAGATCCGACATTGTATTTTCGTGCGTCTTTTCTTTCGTGCAGTTGAAAACTCGCGGTGGTGAAGGTTGTCTTTTATAAAAGTTAATTTCCGCCTTCGCAAGCTATCTAAAGTACAGATTATTTTAGGTTTTAGATTACGGCGAGTTATTTCGGTTTTTTCTGATAAACACTCTGAAACGGTCGAAACTGTGTTGAGCCATTTGGTTTCCATGGTAACTTTACAGAGCCTCAAAATTCTTGTTTTTAGCGTTCAACTGCAACGTATAAGAAAATTAATTCAGTTTCCTAATTTTTATTGTAGTAAGTGCTTTGACGTAACAAGGATACGTTTGAGGAAACTCTCAAAAATAGCATTACCATATTTTGGTCCAGTCACAACAAGATTTCAGCGAAATTTGGTTCCACTATAAGGTGATGGTAATTGTTTTATATTTTTCTTCAAGTGTTCTCCAGGTTTAATAAAATTAAATTTGGGGCTACCGAACCTGTTGTTTTTTAAAAGTTGTCTTTAGAGTCAAAAACAAGATTTTTTTTACACTCTATTTGGTAACCATGGAAAATAGTTGAAGTACAAATGTGAAAGAGTTGTTGTAACAACATCTAAAAATAACTGACGGCAATCCATCATGATACGTAAGAAGGTCTCGTAAATAAGTGGCCCAGAAAAATAGATGGGAGCCACCTTAAATAAATGAAATCCCAGTACCCAGTTGTTCAAAAGTGTAATAAAGGCTTGCTTTACACTAGGGACACAGACACAGGAGCAAAAATTACAGGTGCAAAAAAAGCAAAGGCAAGAAGACGGGAGTTTTCTTGTTTGCGCACGCCGTGCGTTTGCTCTAGTTTCACGAAATTCCTAGTGTCAATTGAGGTGAAACAAGTGCAGATGCAGACGCAAGCTGAAGACAGAGACAACCGCGCATGCCGTCGCTTGCTTCACTTGCGTTCCCAGTGCAAACGTCTTTGCGCTTGTGCCTGTGTCTGCGTCTCTAGTGTGAATAGGCCTTAACGCTATCTCGTGATTCAAATTTAATCCTCGACTGTGTGGACTTCACTCTAGGACGATTTGGATTGGCACTCTGGCCGGATGTTTAGTTAGTGCTGCAACTTGTTTTCACCCCATTATTGTTATTGTTATTATTATTATCATTATTACTATTACTATTATTATTAGTAGTAGTAGTAGTAGTAGTAGTAGTAGTAGTAGTAGTAGTGAAATGCGCTTTCATTACAAACTCTACAATAATCTTAAAAATCCACCATCTAATTTATAAAATGCTACAAATTAATAAACTACAATGCAAATCTAATTTAAATGGTCACAATCTAAAACAATCTAAATGACGTCTTAAAAGACATAACCTACCAAAGACCATCAAACAAGCAACTCGTGTTATTATATCTTTTAAGCAATTATTGTACAATCATCTCAGTTTTTTAATCCGTTGCAGATAATAGGAGCAAAGTATGTATGTATGTATGTATGTATCAGTGTTTTTCTTAAGGCCGGTACACCGGTACATTGTACCGACGTTCCCCCGTAGCTGTACCGCCTTTCCCCAG
>JAOBYE010498417.1:0-13222 GCA_025403585.1 Parazoanthus swiftii | reverse complement strand
CAGATATCTCGAACTTCAAAGAACAAACTTGAGACCGCTTACGCATTTATTAAGCTTCTGCTAGGAGTTGACTTGCTGTCAATAGTTTATTTTCGTCAATGAAAGCGGCGTTCATTCAAGTCAGGAAAGAACAATGTCACGAAATTTTACATGTTCTTGTTAGCAAATGGTTTAGCATAATCATCAATATTCAAGAATATTCATGATGCGATTTTGATAAGTAACGAAGAATCCCGAGTAGTCGCTGTCGCTCACGTACATCATAAAATGCACATGTGTAGCGTGTGCCCACATCTGTGTTGCACAGCAGTTTCTTTCATTCTTAGCCACGACGATTAATCCGCCTTGAAGTTGTAATGACTCAGATTTTACGCTTTTCTTATCATCAGGACTACAGTCATGTAAATTATATGTATTTGTTGTTTTCTCCAGGCATGTGGAACCAAATTTTTCTTGGCTCTTACATCTCTCTGTTTGTTGCCATGCCCTTTGCTTATTTCTTCACTGAGTCGGAGGGGTTCGCTGGATCAAGAAAGGTATAAATATATTAATATTGTTTTAATTGCTTAATAGCATCCATGTCCTTTAGGCCTGTTCAGTACACCAAATTTTTTTAACCTAAGCTTATTTAAAGAAATTAATGGACTTGTTTCCTAACTTTTTAGTAGTATACCATAAAATTCAGATAATAAGGCCCACTGTGTCTGAGCCCAGCTGCCTGCCCAGGCATTTAGAAACCAACTCTTGAAACGGAAAACTCCTTCCATGTATAAGCCCCCCTCCTCCCCTTCTCAAAAATAAGCCCCTGGGGATTATGTTTGGAATAATTAAATTTAAACATAGCATTGAGTTAAGGGGGGTATTTGTATACAGTGTGTGTCCGGTAGTTTATGTTCGCAGTGTGGATCACAGAACTTCACTGGTGGAGTTTTTTTGTCAGAGCATCTCTAACTTTTTTTTGTTTTTCTTAAGTCCATAAATCATAAAACTTTGCCAGCAGTTTCAAAAACTTACAAAATTTTGCCTAAACAAAAAAAAAAGAGTCTTCAAAATGCAAATACCGGTATTCGTCCATGCATAAGCCCCCCCCCTCCCCCTCCCCCTAAGAAAAATTTGGCAAAAAGGCCCTTTGACCAAAAATAAGCCCCAGGGCTTGTTATCGGAATTTCATGGTATCATATTTATTTATTAACTGACTTTCATAGGAAAGTGTCAACAATACTTTGTAGAAACTATGAACATTTATTGTATGCATCGATACAACTTGAGTTGATAGAATAATAAAAAGTTCAAGATATTTTTATCCAGTGTTTGGTATTTAATAAAACAATTATTCCACTCATGCTTGTTAGATGTGGGATTATGATAGCCGACTCAGTGCTCTGCACCTCTTCTGCTATCTAAAAGCTTATATCCAACACATGTTTATCGAAAATAATTGTTGATTATTATTACCGGTAATTATTTAGGCCAGATTTCTTGTAAGTCTTCAGGTTTTTGTAAGTTTTCTCCAGGCAGCTTTCATTTTAATTATGAATCAAAGAACTTTTCCTTACCATTTTGTTTACTGTACTAGTTCCTTGGTTGATGTTCTCCCCCCTCACTTTTTGTTTCCATGACAATTTGACAGGGTCTCATCAAACATTGGCTACTGTACTTTCTGTGTTAAATACGGTACAAATGAATTTTAGAAACAGGGTGTGTTTGTCAAGGCCATGGCAGATGTAACAAGAATTGAGAAATTTACTGACAGTTGCTGGGTGGCACAGTCTGGATTAATTCTGAGAACACTTTCAGAGTCCATGTTTTCCTTTTCAGGGTATCATGGCCAAAGTCTATGAGACATCAGTGGTGCTAGTATTGCTGGCAGTAGTGGTGAGCAGTATTGTGTGGGTTGGCTCAGCTCTCCTGGATAAGAGTTCCCCCTACTCTGAAGGAGGTTCGTGTTAATTATCAGCTAAGTATTTGAAGAAGTATGTACCTGTAATAACAGTTAGTAATAATTTGTAATTTATTCATTCTGATAAGGAAAGCAATCAGCTTATTAATTATACTACCAACTGGTGATCAGCAATACAAAAATACATGTAATACAGAATGATATAGTTCATTGTTTAATAAAGTTAAGTTGAACAAATAGAGAAGGAACAGTATTAGGAAAAAAATTATTCTTGTATGTAAAAATACTATTTGTCACAAGCTGAAGACCTAATGACTGGAAAATTGATACAAATTTAAAACTAAATAAAGCTAGTGACAGTGGAGAGATGTACATTGGAGTGTATTAGGATGACAAACTGTTTTAATTTTTCCACTGAGGAAAATCACTTTCTGCCAAGAACAAAATAACTGATCGGGGCTTGAAATATATACCACCTGCCAATTCCCCAAATGCAGGCAAATTTGTGGAAACTGCTGGTCAGAAATTTAATACTTGAGATGGCACTTTTTTTCCTATTTCTAGCACTGAAAACATTGCTTGTTTCCTTGGCCCCATTGCCCAAAGGTTAGTTGGTATTATTTTCTTAACCAAAATGTTTTCAATAACTGACTTGGAATACACTGTTTTTTACAGGTTCTACAACTCTTTTCCCTGGCTTAGCATTTATCTACTCTTGTATATCATTACTGGGAGTCGTCATGCTTCTGAGTAAGTATATTTATTATTAAAATAATAATTTATGTACAATTTTTTGCAACTGGTTAGCTTCTTGTAAATATTAACAAGTTTTCAATTAAGCGCAGAGTCTAAAGTGTCCTCATTTTTAACTAAGCAATACGCAAATTTCCCTCTAATTTTTGGACAAAGTTTGAAAATAACTTTGTAAATAGTTACATATATAAGTAAACATTAAGTTTTGCCAATTCAAGCTGTTAACTTCATTGTGCCTGCTTGGAAACCATCGTTTTTTGCCAGTGTCTTTATTGATGGTCAGAGCATCATTCTCCTTATGTGTACAATGCAAATACAAGCAATAAAGATGTGATATAAAGGCATATTATAGACAAATAGTAACGGAGTGAGAGTAATTAAATCTTTCAGAAGTATAATCATGAAGATAGAAGAAATAGTTAACAACAAAGATACCATTAAAAAGAATGTAACAGCTAAAAGGAGAAACAGAAACCAGGATAAAGCAAGCGTGCATTTGTTTTATTTAGCCTAGATGTGCTGTTTTCGGAATATTTCAGTGCAGGTACATGTATCATGGTTGCTTGTTATATACACAAGTATGGTACCAAATAGTGGACATCCTGTTGCTATATTACAATGCTTTGAACATTGTCCCAAGGGTACAGTACAATACATAGTTTGGACCCGAGTGGCGTGTCTCTAATGTACCTCTTGATACTCCAGAATGTTCTGCCATGTATTAAATATGGAATGTTGAGAGTTTAATTGGTGTTCCCAACCAGGGCTCGATTTTAAGGAAAATTTCTTGTTGCACAAGGGGCAACCAAGATTTATTTTTCAGTCGTCCCTCAACAGTCGAGGTCGTCCTAAATAAAAGTACTCAAACAGCTATAATAGGTGTTCAGCATGTTTTTTTCTTTTTTTCCATTTAAGTTTTTAACAAGAAGTAAGGTCAAACCAAATTAATTTGTAACATAATTTTATATCAATCGGTTGGTTCTAGTCGTCCAAAGGACGACTAAGCTACAGCACTACTCTTGGTTCTCCCACGAAGATGATTGAAATTAATTTAAATTTTTAACAAGAAGTAAGGTCAAACCAAATTAATTTGTAACATAATTTTACATCAATCGGTTGGTTCTAGTCGTCCAAAGGACGACTAAGCTACTACTCTTGGTTCTCCCACGAAGATTTCAGTCGTCTCTGACGACCGGGTGACCGTAAAATCGAGCCCTGCCAACTTAGTTCCACGCACTTTGTAATTGTATTTCTGTATTTATCTAAGTATATTATTCTTAGCCATTTGACAACATTTTTGTAGTTACGCAAATTTACGTTTACATTTACATGCTTTTGTGATGTCTAGTTTCTACATAAAATGTGGTCCTGAAGACAAATGATTTGATTTTGCATGTCATTGTAGTTTGCACTCCTGTTGGGTATGCACGCATGTTCACTGTCCTTGGGCAGTACGTGGTTAAACCACAGGTAGGTATTCTGCAGAACCTTTACCAAACACAACCTGAGATGTGGAAAGCAGTACTTTTTGTCTAGTAACCACTGCTTTTCATAACTGTTCACTTCTGTACACTTTCTGTTTATGTTCATATTTGAAGAAAAGTTGATAGTGTGATCTAAGGTTCCTTAAACGTACCAAGCTGGTTCCTCAAAAGCTGGTTAGCAAAAACCCAGGATATATTAAAACTGTTTGATGGAAAATCTTTTTTTTAAATGTGTTTTCTATTAACTCATTTTGGGAGGGAGACGGACAGGCTTATACATGGAGGGGTTTTTACAACTCAAAAATGCATTGAGGTAATTTGAAAAATGTAACAGAGTTGCGTTGTACTGTACTGTACCTTACTTTATTGGGTTGTAGTGTAGTGGCGTAAATACTGTATTCAGTGTTTCGCATTTAAAATTGTAGTTTGTTTTCAAATAATTGTTGTGCTGTTTCTTTTAGTTACACCAGTCCTGTACTGTAACTTATTCTAAAGGAATTGCTAAAATTGCAAAAAAAACAACAAAAGAAATCAAAAGTTTTTTAATGGGGTAATCACATTTACCTTACAGTTGTTGAGCAGCTAGATGACATAACTATGATCATAATCTTCATTAATTATCATAACCTTCATTAACTATCTCCAGAGCATTGCTAAGATTGTCAAAAAATTCAAAACTTGAAATAGCTGTAGTTTTCTTTAAATATCTGCGAAAGTGTAAAATTTGTAAAAATTAGTTAGCATCAGCCCGCATTTTCAATATAATCCTGTATTATTCCTTGATATGTTTTACTCTGATGCAACTTATCACATTCCACGGTATTACATGCGTTTGTTGTTGAATAGTAATTTTGTTTGTGCAGTGTTGCCCGTGTGGTGTATTGCACGGATGCTTTAATTTGCTGTGCTGTGCAATGCCATGCCGTACGGTATCGCGTTGTTGTGTTCTGTTGTACATGTCCTGCACTGCATTGCATGTAAGCTTAAGTTAATATTAAATTTAGAGGTAAATTTATCACTGCACTGCACTGTAGTTTAAATGCTAAATTGCACGTACTTTAAATGTTAAATTGCACTGTAGTTTAAATGTTAAGTTGCACGTACTTAAAATGTTAAATTGCACTGTACTTTAAATGTTAAATTGCACGTACTTTGAATGTTAAATTGCACTGTACTTTAAATGTTAAATTGCACGTACTTTAAATGTTAAATTGCACTGTACATGTACAAGTAATAGATTTGTTGCACTATGTTATTCTCGCTGTATTGTGTCCATTGTATTCGATAACACTCTGTTGCACTGTGCTGTGTTGTGTTGCAGGATGTGAGGCACTATGTAACTATTGCAGCTGTTAGAAAAAACGGATGGGTTAGTGCATGACTGAATCTGTCGGGCTTTTGTAAAATGTAGTGATCGCCATTTATATATACCGTAAAATTCCGATAATAAACTCCGGGCCTTGTTTTTGTCAAAGGTCCTTTTTTGGGGAGCAGGTGGGCTTATACATGGACGAATATTTGCGTTTTGAAACGCCATTTTTTTGTTCAAGCAGTTGTAACTTTTTGAGAATTTCTGCTCGCTTGTTGGCTATGTTTAAATTTAGTTATTCCAAATATAACTCCCGGGGCTTATTTTTTTGGGGGGGGGAAGGGCTTATACATGGAAGAAGTTTTCTGTTTCAAACGTTGGTTCCTAAACGCCCCGGGGCTTATACACGGTGGGGCTTATTATCGGGATTTTACGGTGTATCACTATGAAGTGATTTTTCCTGGAAAACAGATGTTCGCAAAACGGTTTTGATCGAGACTTTCCTCATTCCTACAGTTCCTGCGAGACCTTGAAGATGAAATATATGCTGCGAAAATGGAAGAAGCTAATTTGAAACGAAAACTAAATGGTAGGTTGACTTCACAGCTAAATGTGTGGGAGCGGGGTCGTTGTTTTTGACGATTCTCATGATTCAAGGAGTTGGAATCCAAAATTTCTATCTTTTCAGTCAGTTGTTGTTTAAACTACAGTGGATAGGGTTTTGTGACGACAGAAAGTCGTTGCGTTGCAGTGCAAACAACACCAGTTTTTCGTGACACAAAAACCTATCCTATATGGTGACATCACTTTTGAGAGCGTTGCGCCTCTCACGTCCGAAACGGCACGAAAAATGTGCCGGAAAAAATTTCCAAGTGTAAACAGAAGACCTATCCACTCTGGTTTTTACGATGGTACAAAAGCTATCCAGTGCAGTGTTAACAAGGTCTAAAACAAAACAAACTTATTGGACATTAGAACTTTTATATACATGAACAGTACCTGAATCTTAACAAGTCGGAGTCATAAGTGTAAATAGTGAGTCCTTTTGCACAAATACATCACAGTTTGTTTAACATGGGGGGGGGGGGGTCCGTCCAGACACTCAAAACTTACCGCCTATGAAAAAATTCTCGGCAATCCATACCCTGTTCACGATTTTAAGCCCAAATTCCAAAAATTTATTCGCTAAAAGACGTATTTTTTAGACTCTGTTATTGATAAATTTTCGAAAGTCCAAAAATTTATACCTTGTTTAAGATCAGAAGATCGAAGGATCGCATGTCCCCGTATAGCTTATATATTGTTGAGTCCCCCCCACCCCCCTCCCTTTCCCACCTCCCGGGGTTTAACATTCCTAATGGCAACTGTTGATAAGTTTACGGTGTTAAAACTCCAACAGCTAACTCGTGTTGTGATATGAAAACTGATGGTATTGTTGGTGGGTTATCGCTTAAAAGGTTCTTTGGGATTAAAGGTTCAATGCCTGGTGCGGGGGGTACTCCATATATAAGCTATACGGGGTCGTGCCGCCCTTTAGGGTAGACTTTTTCAACGTTCTGATCGTAAACAGGGTATTGAAGTTTCGTGTTTTGGCGAATAATTGTGTAAAATATGAGCTCAAAACATGAGCAGGGTGTGAATTTGCGAGAACTTTTGTCATGAACAAGGCTAGGTCTTGCCCGAGTGTCTGGGCAGATCCCCCTACCCAAACTTATGTTGAATATAATTTTCACTATTTACACACCGTAATGAAATAACAACAAAAAATACAATATTATAACTGGTGGGTGCGAGGGTAATGACATTCGTAGAGTTAACGGAAATTCCTTGTACCCGGCGAAAAAATACATATTTATTTAGAAAGAGATTTAAAAAAATATATTTTTGCCTGTAAAATTGGTATTTACACCTTCTGCGCTTCTCGTAGCCTGCAAACTGAGATAGAAGATAACAATAGTCCTATTTTGATTTTAAAATAACTGCATTTATAGTGCACATAGTGGTCCGATGGATTTTATTGAGCAATTAAGTGATGGTGAGAGTCTGTACAGAAGCATGGTATGTTAAATTCATTCCTAGATGATTAATGGATATAATTTCATTTGAAGGGTTTTTGAAGAACGGTTGGACGTCTCATAATGGCAAGTCCGTTGATCATGAGCGATATGAGCGGCTGAAGCAACTCGAGCTGGAGCGGAAAGAACTGGGTATGAGAAGAACTGCATGGTTAAGCTAAAACTGGTCATGTTATGATTTTTTGAGTGTGTGTTGAACTTCGTAAAAAAATAAGTCGAAATTTATGTTTAATGTCTTTCTAATTTGCAGAGCATAAGAGCAAAGCCTCGTCGCTGCAGAGAAATTGCTTGTATCCCGTGTTTCTCTTGATGCTTCTGGCATTGACGGTAAGCTTCGGTGCTTAACTAAATATTTATAAGAAAAGAGACGATAGAGATATTGCTTATTTACATATGCAGGAAGAGAAAAGTTGAAGATGTTGCCTAAAGTGAGAGAAGAGGAGAGAATCTAAGTCTGATTTTTAGATTTACTCTAACTTCTTGCAAAATGTTTGGTAGCTAAACTTTTGTAATTTTTCAGTTAGCATTTCATATAGAGTTCTCCACTGTTTCTCTGATGTATTTAGTTATTTGTGTAACCGCGCGAATTTTTTCCGTATTGTATTGAAAACTACAACTGTTCTCAGTTGTTTTATATAACTTAAGGGTTTACCCTCGTTAAACACCATTTCCTACTCGTACTTGTAAAAGTGTCTTAAATTGTCTCAGTTTTAACCTTAAAGATGTGTTAAGTTTATTTATTTGAAAGCGACAGGAACTGTGTGTCAAAACCTGCTGCTTTCCTCGTTCAGTGTCATCTTTTCTTTTCGCACCTGAGAGCCTGTTAACAGGCTGGTCATCTTTAAAAAAATTTTGAATTATCAGACTCATGAAGACTTGTCACTCAGGACACCGAATAACAAACGTTCTGTTCTCTCTCCTCAGACCTGCTGCATGGCGATGGTGGCCCTAAATGTGTTCAACTTGCTGTTTGTGGATGGCTCCATGCCAGGGCGGGCCTCGGTAAGATTTACTCACTTTTACAATATTCAGTGTTCAATCCGTTTTTTAAATCCTTTGTGAATACGTTCTTTCATTGATAGAGTTTTTCAGCATTTTTTTTTATCACTGTAAGTTCCAAAGCAACTACCCACCTACCCCTCCCCCAAGTTTAAACCTAACCCCAACCTTGTATCTAACCCTAACCTAAGGGAGGGGTAGATGGGTAGTCGCTCCGGAACCTACATTAGTGTTTTTTTTATAGTTAGGTTTTGTTTTAAACAAGTGATCATGTTTGCATGTTGCCTAAAAAAATATGTGTTAACAAACTATTATTATTATTTATTATTATTTATTATTGTTATTATTAATATTATTGTTATTATTAATATTATTGTTATTATTAATATTAATATTATTGTTATTATTATTATTGTTATTGTTATAATTGATAGTAGTAGTAGTAGTAGTAGTAGTAGTAGTAGTAGAAGAAGAAGTACTATATGAAGTAGTAATAGTATTTCTATTATAATTGTTTTTATTACTATTATTTGGTAACGTTTTGGTTGTTAAAAAACAACGTTGTACCGTTATTTCATGACTACTGAACTGTTTCATCATTCAGGTACTAGTTCTGGGTAAGGCCTCATCGTCAATGATGGGAACATTTGGAGCGACTCTTGAGATAGTTCTCATATTGTATCCTTTGCTTGCTTCACTTTCAAAGCCTTTTCTTGTCCAGGACAAGGATCTTGTAATCTTAAGCCTTATACAGCTGGTTAGGCTAAAGAAAATCAATTTTCCCCTTCAATATTAGCTAGCTCTTGTAGTGCTACTTGAAATACAAAGTAAGTTTCACTGTGGATGTTTTTTCGATTATTTGAAACTAGAGCAAACCCTTAACCAGTCCCGCTATTTTACATTGGTAGATGTAGAACTTGGCAATAAGTATCAGATGGTTTAAAAGGATTTCTGGTTTTGTAAACCCTTAACCAGTCCCAGCTATTTAATGGTAGCATCTTTGGTCGGACTCTACAGCGTGCCGTGTTTTATTCGTCTTCTTCCTGTCACCAAAGACACGCAAATGACCAAGGTATTTCAAACACGGCCTGTTAGTTACAATCTTGCTAACCCTTGAAAAGACCCGAAACCTCCTAATTGTTGAAGCAGTTCGGTTGAAAATCGGTATAATGACTATTCCTTTCGCTTATCTTGACGAGTATGGAGGTGTTTGGCGTATTAAATTGAATTTTTTTTCAAAATTCAGAAGTTGAGAGTTTTACTTTATGTTTTTGTAAATGTAGAGGAACGAGAGTTTAGAGTTTGTTAAATACCACTGAACTACCTTTGAATAACGGAGAAAACTCGTGGGTCAAGGGGAGAAAGGAGCACTGGAGGGGTGGGGGAAGAGAGAGTAGTAGTGGCAGGTCTCCGGTGTAATGTGTTCTCACACGGTGAGGAAGTTTTCCTTATGCGACTAGTTTCTGTAACACGCGGCGACGCCTGTTTTATCGTTTATGAATAAAGGCTTTTTTCATTATTCTTCCTGTTAGGTGATTGCGAACTGTATCGTCCTGCTAGTGTTGAGCTCCGCTTTGCCTGTCCTGTCGCGAATATTAGGTAAGTTTAGGCTTCCAGTTTATTCCAGATCGTGACTACATTTCCTTACTCGGTTGAATCTGTCTATTTCGTTATTGTTGAGCGTAAGAAGTTTGGATTTTACTGAGATGTATACAGCTGTTTCAGAAAAAAATATCATGCAAAAAGTGGTGATGGAGCCGTCTTATTTGTTACACAAATGACACAACCCATATTAGGCAATAATACAAAATCCGAGTTCAGACTGCTACATGTTGTCCCTGTTTTAATAGTGCATCTGTCATTGCTAAGCCAGGGGGTGAGAAGGGGCGCGTATGGGGTATTTGCTCCCTCCTCAGGCTCCTGCCAGCCCGAGATCGTACTTAGACCAATTTCGACTGTTTGTAGTCAGCGCAGATATTCAAAGTTACTTAAAATTGAGTGAGTTTATTTTGACTGAACAAAATTCTACAGAAATTTGTAGTCTCCCCCCCCCCTCCCCTCGCATACGGCGCAAGACTGATTGATGGGTGCATAACACTTGCAAAAAAACGTAGAACTCAGTACATTTGTTTTATGTGTAACATTCTCTCTCTTTTTTCTAGGCATCACCAACTTTAATCTGATGGGCGAATTTGGTAACCTGGACTGGCTTGGCAGTTTCTATGTCGTGATATTTTACAACATGTGGTTTGAGGTGGCAACGGCTTTCTGCCTGGTCAACAAATTCACAGCTTCCGTGCGCCAGGCTTTGTTTGAACAAGTGCGGCTACCCACATTACTCTTTCAACAGCGCCTCAGGCTCAAATCGGCTCCTTGACCTCCGCCCAGACAAAAAAAACATATTGTCGTAATATTTCGATTCTACACATACAACACCAGATTAGTGCTTCATTAGAAAAAACGTACCCGAGAATTCGCTGGCGACTTTTTTAGTGTTTTTATAAATCAGAACGAACGCGAGACTATAATTTGTAGTATGAAAAAATCAACAAATCAAAATACGCTTAGCTTTGGTTTGATGCGCCCGCAGACTGTTGAGTCCGCTCAACGCGACAACTAGTTAACACGGTATTGGTTGCCGGCAATTAAAGTTCAACCGTCGTGAAATAACAGGAAATAAATCTAAAAGTCTTCAATGGCGGCTTAGGAGCTAAAAGTATTAGTTCAAGCTGTGACAGAAGAAAGTGCTCGGCGAGTTTTACTGCACAGTAACGTGAGCTTTGCAAACTAAAATGAAACGTGGATGAGTTACAAGTGTTTTTTCGCGTGAGACACGTTTTATGTCATGTGACAACAGCTACGGCATGTGACTTGTGCCAAGTCAGTGACTTGGATGTGTTAAGCTAGCGGCTGATATGTCGCGATATATTAAACTGATACGCCTTCGTTAACGCGCCGTATTAGACTTTTGTACAGGATTACTGGAAGACTGGACTTCACATATGGTCAGTTTATACAGTAAGCAAGAATGGTGAGGAATATGATAAATGCTTTTGATTTCGATTTAGACAAAGAAGTAAAAACTGTTCCGTTGTCAAGACAACGAGCTTTTTTACTCACAGAACCTAACAGTGTATCCGGTGTTCTCGTCTCACTTGTGATTGGCTCATGAGCCTATCAGTACACTTCATTACACCCCAATACACCTCGATACACCCAAGGCCAATGCCTAAACGCGTGCGTTCAAGATTTGATCACGTTCACACAAACAGGAAGAGAAAACAAAGTAGTTTGTAGACACGGCCGAAGAAGTTACGTTAAAGTAATTCATGGGCGATATTTAGCTGTTTTCTCTGTAGTTGGGCTTTATGAAGATAGCGTCTCTTTCCTAACATTCCACCATCCGGAGTAGCATATTTATATTTTAAAAACGTGAACACACACATTCGTGTTTGTCCAAAGCTATTAATTAGTATGTTATAGAATTTAAGTCATAGGAGAGTTATTAAAGTATTTTATCAGCAGGCTGAGTATTTTACTACTGTGTGAATCATCCATGTTGGCTTAATGCATTCCGTAGTTCCAGATGGGTTTCGGTGACGTTGTGGTCGCCGTTGGATTAACTGTTCAAACGTTTATTGGGGTTATTCGGACCCCCTGGCCCCACCCCACCCCACCCCAACGTTTTACTGTAGCGTGATTTGAAGAGCCTTTTCCGGCCAACCTCAGGTTTTGTTGAAAAGACGCGACTTGCACCTATCGTTTCCGGTCTAAATCGATTAGCAGACACGTTATAGCGGCTCTCTTGATTTCGCTTTGTTTGAAAATGGCCAGGATATTTGAGTATTCAAAGATTTGCGAATTTTACAAGGGCTTAAAAGAGGTCAATTGGGGAGGTCGGGCCGTGATCCCTGTATAACCTTGTCGCGATCATGGCACGTTTTGTAAAATCCAGCCAGAAGACAAACCTAAACAGGAATGTTGGACAAAAAACGTCATTCTGACCGACTTTCGCAACTGATCCTCGGAAACCCAGGGCGTCCAGGAGAGCAAAATCGAGGACACGGGGGAGGGGAAGGAAGGGGACCGTCCCCTCCCCCTTTCCTCTCCCTTTTCTCTCCCCAGTCCCCACTCTTCGCCCTTCCCTTCCTCTGTTCTTCTCTTATTGTTTTCCCTTTCCGAGAGGATGACTTTCGCAACCGCAGCTGTGAGAACGTGGTAATAAGACACTCTCCTCCACATAGGTTCCCTGCGGTTACGCGAGGGCATTGAAAATATTGGAGGACTGGGGAAGAAATAGATGAGCGCGCGCGAGGAGTCATGGGAAGGTGGAAGGAAGAGACTCCCCGCGCGCCCTCTTCTCGAAGCCTCTGCGGAGGAGAGAGGTAATAAGAGGCGAAATCTTCAAGATTGAGCTTTGGCATGTAAGCAGCTTTGGGTTAGCTATTACGTTTCATAACAACAATCAAGTTTAAGTGTAGAACTGTTGCTATATCTCTTCGAAAACGCATTTACTGAGCGATCGGGGAAACGCAAGTCTACTGTGTAGTCGCGGCGGTGTATTAAACAAACAAGAACCTCAGACTTTGCAATTCAGTAACATTTATTTCGTGTTCTATTTTCAAATTTTAAAACTCTACGAAATATAATTGTACATAACGTGCTAAAAAGTTCTCATCTGAACGAGAAAAATCCAACGAGA
>JAOBYE010498306.1:0-13225 GCA_025403585.1 Parazoanthus swiftii | reverse complement strand
TTACGAAATTTGCACCCCCCCCCCCCCCCCAACAAAATTCCTGGCTACGGGCCTGTGTTTCCGCATGTTTCTTCATATTTTTTTAATTTGTAAGTTTGGAATAAGGAAACGGTTCCTTAGTTCTCGAAGAATTAATGAAAAATTGTAGTCGTATTTTATGAAAGTAAAAAATACCACTCTTGCTTCGCACTCGTGGTATTACAGTATGTCTACTATCACTCTCATAAAATACTCGTACATTTTTCATTAATTCTTCTCGAATGGTGGTGTTTCCTATAGTAATACTGAGCATTTTAATAAAACATTGGTGATTTTTAGCAATATTACTGGTCCGAGGAGTTCACACGACTGATTGGAAAACCGACAACTAATAAAGGGAGTCGTGGTCAGTCAGTATCGGCTTTATAAAATGTTTACAGAAGACAGAAGTTGATGTTTTAGATGGCAATATATAGCTAAAAGCTAAGTTGCAGTATTTGAAAGGGCATTTGATATATACTAAAACAGATAAATGGTGTTCGACTGGAGTGAAGCAGTCACAGTGGTCGATATATTGTACAACATTTTTGGTCGTACGATCTGTGCTTAGGTTTAATTAGCTGGATCCATCATGTTCAAGTGCACCTTCTTCCTGGCTCGAGAAAAAGACGAGTGGCGGGTATCTGCGGAGTCGGTGGTGTTTCGGGTTCTGGTGGTAATATATTTTTTTTCAACGATCGCATTTGATCTTAGGAAACTGATCAATCAATCTACGGGGACTGGTTGCACACGTGACTTGTTTGGGGGGAGGGTTATCGTGTTGGTGTGCACACGCGTCTTCGTATAGTGGTGCGTGTATGTGCTTGTTTGTGTACATGTACATGTAAAATGTGTGTGTGTGTGTGTGTGTCTTTTTGTTTATGTTTGTAAATGAGTGTTTGTTTGTGAGTTTGTCACTTTGTGTTAGAATTGTTGTTAGAGTTAGAAGGAAGGACAATTAAAGGCAACACCATTTTTTAATTCTACAGAATTTCATAATTTTTTCTTGTCTTCTCACTGTTTTTATGAATGACATTTTAATGGACTAAGTCACTAACCCGTTATTCTTTTAAAACGGAATCACTTTCTGAACAGAGGAACTGTTGACAAAGAACATGTACGGCCTTTCACTGCACCACACCGGGTGCTGGTTTGCAAATGTTGCGAAATTTACCGGTTGCAAATATTTATTTCTAGCCCGCGGTGTCTTTCTTATCTGAATTCGGGACACTTTCGGGACGCCCAACATACGTCAAAACAGAAGTGCAGATTAGGCTCTGTGCACGTACGTTCTATCTATCTTTCAAGTGCAAACAGATAAAAATGAGAAATTGCCAAAGGAGGCAGTGAAATAATTATATGAGCATGTCACAGAACGTCTATCATGCCATGAATTGAAACTTGATGGTTGATTACTATAAGAAACGTTTTCGGTGTACACTTTGAGCAACTCAACTCACATGGTGCCCACCGGCGTGTTTTTCTTATACGGAACAAACTTTGTAAGAAGGGTAAGGCGCAGATTTGCTAAAACTCTAAAAGCAACGGCCCAAATTGTCTGGTTCTTATAAAGAAAACAACGTGTACCACTCAAATCAAGCTGTCTAATTCAGTATTACTGATAACCCTTGATCCCTTGGAGACCGACCGACCCCTTATGAATGTTGTTTGTTTAAGATTGCCAAAGATTTAACGTAGGAAAAACGGAAATAATTCGATTATTGCCTGCCAAACAGCAGGTTTGATGTATCAGCTTATATTATAATTTACATCAGTTTTTTAACGTTTCCAGGACACCATTAGTGCCAAAGAGTTTCGGGTTTCAACAAGCTCCGGTGATTGAAGGCAGCAACTGAGAAAGCACTTTCAACCTTTGGAGCCGCAGTGAGTATTAAGGTTTGTAGAACATGTTTATATCAGTATCGGTGTTAAAACCAACAGTATTATACTGGTGTAGGATGTTAATGGTGAGAGCAGGCTGTATAAGGTATGGTGTATCTAAACTGATTATCTGCCAAGAGCTCTTGCGTTGATTTCCATTTCCACATATCGCATGTGTACTGAGCTGTAGACCAAATGGTATAGTACAGAGTGTATGTTAGCAAAGAGGAACTGATTGATGTGGATTTTAGATCAGTTTTGTCTTTAGGTATTTCTGTTAGTTTTTCTTCCGATTTAACCATTTCGCAACAGATCTAGAACACACAGCCTACAAGTTTAATAGTGTGACAGTGTGATAGTGTTTTTTACAAAGAGGAATCAGTGATCGACATCAGCGAGAATAAATGTTTTCCTTTTCGTTCGAGATTTCCGAACTTTTTAAAGTCATGCAGTACCAGACGTGACATTGACACCATATGACAAGACGATAACAGTTTTTTTTGATATTAGAAACATTTTCTGGACCAGTTTGCAGTGCAGTGTAAAATTGGAAGGATAAATGCCCAAGTTCTAGATTATAAGGAAATATAAGTGTAGTTTATAATTAAATGTAATCGGTATGTAATCCACTGTAACATGTAATGGACGTCTGTAATAAGTAAGTATTGTCCAAGTTTCTGGAGATATATTTTTAAAAGCCTTGCCACACTTCTTTAGCGTAAACTGCTAAATAGTTCTTTCATCACTCCAGAACAGTAGGCTCAATTTCAGCAAAACGTAGAAGAACAGTTGGCTGCGGATTTGGTTTTCATCATAAGTGGCACGTTTCTCTTAAATTTCCGTCTACCCAAATTTCTCCCAAATTTCTACTTTTTGTCAAAAGTGGGATGTGCAGTGCAGATTTGAATAACAGCCAAAGGTGGTGGAATGGTTCCAAAACCAATTAGTTTAGTCTGTTGTAGCGACAATAGTCTCGTATCGGTAAACTGCAGTATTATATCCAGTTTTGTATCTTTGTGCTTTACGGACGTGAGCATCGGTGAATCAGTAATGAAATGAGGCCAGCCATGGCCCAATTGGCGTTAACCACCGTCGCATGGATTATCAGTAAAAATCTGTTGAAGAGAAAATAAAGAGGGTATTTTATATCACAGTCTTTCTCGAGTGTTTGTAAAGCCACAGCGAGTGCCACTCTGTAGCACTTGTGATAAACAATTTTAAAACAAATAGGACTTTGATACTGTAACCGAATGTACAATAAAGTTCGTCGTAAAAGCAATTATTTATAGTAGTTCAAGAAACGCGAACATGGGTCATGTTGCCGTGGTCTGTTTTTAAAATAGTTCCCTCTACCAATAGGTGAGCTGTTCTGAAAATATTCAAAAAGGCGTGCGACGAAAGCATATTTTATTTTCCATCAGACCCTCTGTCTACTTCTCCGCTAAGGAGAAATACGGTAGATGAGAAGAAAAATATATTTCCTGTTTCGTTTCAAAATTGCCGGCCGGCAACAAATGACTGACTTGTGTATCATTCTCCGTTTTTTTAACTTTTATGACTTGGTATTCTCCAGTCGTTTTTCACTGATGTTAAGAGGGTATAGTTTCTAGCAAAGTGTCTTGAAAATTTGGCGTTTTTATTAAACTGCGCGTCCAACGTAACGCCCACAACGTGCTAAGTAAACATGCACCATGGGACGGGCGAAAAACAGGAAAAACTTAATCAGATAAAAATATTACCCAATTTCAAAAAATGCTTCATAAGTCTCATGAGGTTTGACAAACAAAAGGAAAATAGCGATTAAACCAAGATGTTTTAGTGTAGATATAAGAAATAGTGCAAAACTACCAAAAAGAATCGTGATATGTCTTGACAGTGATTATCAGCGCTAACAAATCTGAAATCAATTACTTCTTAACGCACTGCACTGTTGACAGTGAGGGCACCCCGGCGGTACATTTGCATAATTGTGTCATTTTCCAACTACCAGAATGCTTTGCCCACTTTCTTTTTTAAAAAATAATAAAGGGAACAAAATTAGAATGTTTTTTTTTCTTCTTTTTCTTCACTTACCTGTCTGTTTTATGTTTGTCTCTTGTCCTGAAAAATGACAAAGAAAATTTATAAAGCTCTCTATCAGTTATAGTCAATTGTCGCCATCTATAACAAGAGAGCGTGGTATATTAGACGTTCAGTGACGCATGCCTTACGAGTGTCGACACCAGCGAATACATTTTTAATGCGCTCAAAATTTAGCTAGGTTTTAATAGTCTAACTATTAATTTGCTAAATTTAGTAACATATCTCTACGCATATAAGCTAGGAATACTTGCGCCCTTTCTTGTGTATTTTGAAGTTTTCTATCGGCATAATTACATTCAATCATCATAGAACGATAATGCTGTAAAATTTTACATGTAGTTCTGTTTTCAAGCCGGAAAAAACAATATATTTTTTATCCTGGTTTGTTTCTCCCAAAACCAGTGAATGGGCCACTCTTATCAAATTTTCTACAGTTGTACTTCAGCTAGTCATAATCATTTGACTTTTCGGAATCAAATGTGTAAAAAACCCTTCCAAGAAATTAACAATTTGCTTGTCACGAGGTTAACAAGAAATTCAATCATTCATTAAAGGACAAAAAGAAAGAAAAACAAATAAATTGCCAGGCAAATCTTTTTCTCTACTCCCCTCAAGACTACAGCCTGTCTACAGTTAATGAAACCGATGGTCACCTTAACTTCTTTTTACTCAGGGGTAATCAGTTTCCTACAATTTCTAAGTTGTTTTACAAAATGTATGTCTTTTATACAACTTCATCGCATTGCAAATTCAACAGCGCTGAAAAAGCGAACACAATCTCGGAGTAACTCTAAATGACGTATAAAGGTGTTGGCAATATCAAATATAGTCTTGTTTTGTTGTTAATTGGTGTCATCATATTCTGCCGACATCATTGTACGTCAGATTAGTTTTACGGTCCCAATTTAAGAATATTTCTGGGCTAACTATCTATCTACTTAAATTCTCATAAAAGCTGCTGACAATTTAATGCGATAGCGGAAATAATCAGCAAGCTGTTTTTGTTCTCGAAAATATAATAAGAAATAAAATTGCATCCTTAACTTTGCCGGTGAAAGTAAACTGAGCTGTTTTGGTAAAAGCCATTGGTTTTGTTGTTGCCGACAAAAATATAAAGTCTAAATCCATTTATTTTACAAAGCTCAAAGTAAGGCTGTGTAAAATATGTTTTCAAATGATTTTAAAAGGCAAACTCGAGAGTGAAAGTAAAATTAAAACACAGCTCGATTCAGTGTTCGTATGTAGAAACAGCTGCTACGTATTCAAGCAATTAAATACCGCCTGTCCGATTTTCTCAACAAAGTGCTTTTCCAGAAATATGCATGAGCTCATTTAAAGAAAGTTTAATGTTCAAATTATCACCAAGAGTAAAACGAATTTTAAAAAAGCGGATTCTGCTTTTTACATTTCCATCAAGTTCTATTTGGCAACGAACAAACTCCAATAAAATATGAATTAACGCTTCAACTACATTCGAAGCGCCGAAAGTTTTCTCCCAACATTAGTTATTGGTCATTTTCTGTTGGATTTGTTTGACAGCGTGGGTAATTATCCAACAGAAGACATGCTGAAAATAAATGACTTTTATGTACAAAATTAATTCGTTAACTAAATAATGATTTTATTTTTCATAGCTGGACAGCAAAAATAATTTGTGGCAAGGAAAATCCAACATCTGTGTTTCAAAAAGCATATTTCCTGTAGTTTTGTTAAGACATCGAGGTGCGTATAGCATATTTAATATTTTGGTCACATCAATACACACGTATGCATACTGTGAACTTTAAGTTCACAAATATACATATAGCGAACTAACTTCTATCTTTGCCTTTAACACACAGACGCCCATGCACACGCATACACACAAAGAAACAGTAAAGTCACAACATACATGTGTTGCTATACTGAAACAACCTTAAAGACAATTGCTCTGTGTATGTGTATGTCGAAGTTTATCGATTTTTCCTGGGCGTGTTCTGTTCATTGCAGTATTATTTTTTCTCAGTTTAGTGTTGTTGCTCTTGACTTGACTTATGCAGAAACTTGCATTTGAACTGGATTTAGATTCTAGCTGCTGTAATCTCTTATATAGCTTTTCTATACACCGGCTTCCTTTTACACTTTGTAAACTTAGCATGGAATGTCTTCTAACTCTAAGTTTAATAAGAACACTTCGCCTTCGGCTTTTCAGGTGGCCCTACTCGTATATGCAAGATTCAGTGTTTTTGCGATTTGCACTAAGAAATATTGAGTGTCTACAGTCTTGTAAACTTGTTGGCGAGTTGAATGTTTGAACTTAGACTTGCTACAAGTCGACTCACAAGTCACACGAGAAGAATTATCCAGAAAGACTGATGAAATGCTCCGCTCGTCGCTTCGAGGCTCGCTCGCGCCTTCGGCACTCGTTGCGAGCGTTTGCGCTCGCATTTCATCAGTTATTCTTGGATGATTCATCTTGAATTGTGTGACTTGTGAGTCGACTTGTAGCAAGTCTAGTTTGAACTAAGGGATCTTCACTCAGTTGTTTATTTTAAGTCCACCCTATGTTATTGTCCGGCCAATTTATCAATATTTGTATTTCATTTGAAAAGGCCCCGTATGTCGGTCTCGAAACTTGAATCGAATTTGATTGGTTCGTTGGCTTTTTCTCGTCTCTCGTTTGTAATTGCACTGGATTACCTTTCACACTTTTTTGCACTAACTACATTTTTTGACATTAAAATTACTGAATAACTAAGCGCGATATTTGCTGTCAATACTTGGATGAACACTATGAATAACTAAGCGCGATATTTGCTGTCAATACTTGGATGAACACTATGAATAACTAAGCGCGATATTTGCTGTCAATACTTGGATGAACACTATGGACTGATGATTTCCAAGATACATGATGCACTACGTGGAGGTGTGTCTGTTTGTCTGATACGTGAAACGTTGACACAATGACTTGGTGCATGGTTTGAGTGTAGTACGATGGTTGAATCAAGGAATGGCATTTGAAGCGCGACACAGTTTGTAGCCAATGCTTCTTAACATTGTCTGAGTCTGGAATAACGTGAAACAAACGGTGTTATTTTTCGCCGTCGCCAGAGGGGTAATTATAAAAGAGAATTCAGTGTAGTCCAGGAGAAGGTTAGGAGCTTACTGTAGAGTTATTTATAGTGGAGTTGTCATGGCCTAAAAAACAGGGAAAAAAAACAAAAAAATAATCGCATAGAGCGCTTCAGTTGAAAACTGTAACCTCCTTCGCCTGTAAAACGGTAGAATATTGTCGACGTCGGTTTCCCAAACTGTGCGGATAGTATCCGAGACTAAAAGAAAATATAAGAAACTGATTGTTCAAAACTATACAAATTCATAAATAATCGGCACTTTACAAACGTTCCATTGTCTCAATCTAAAAAAAAATTGGAAAAGAAATGTTTCACCCTGTTGACAACTTTGAGGCTAACTCACATTAGGCCTTTACTATTGGCTTTTCGTGAATAACTTTACCAGTTTACTCGATCAATACCAATGTTGTGGAAGGAAATGGGAAAACAATACAAATGGACTGACGTTAATTGCAACTGTCACAAACTGTAACAAAGATTTAATGGGTGTCTTTCATCCTTATGGCTGATAATATTTTATCCATATATTTGTGAATATTTTAAAACAAACTGGCTGTGCACTTCAAATCAGTTACCTTCATACGACATAGATCCTGTTTTCACAATAGTTAAATGCGACATAAAATGAAAATATTTAAAAAGTTTACATTTTGCCGTTGATGATATGCCAACAACTTCTAGAGCGTTGTTAATCCTTGAACTTCCAAGTACAACTGTTCTCTGTCTGGGCAGCTTATGCAAATGAAGTCTCTTCGTGTCGCGCATGAAAACTGCGAAATGGCTGAACAGCGTTGACATGAAACTCCCTACTATCGGTTTACAGTATTCAACTTGTTGGTCCTTCTTCACTTATACGTTTGTGTCCAATTATCGCATGAACCATTTCAACAGATATTGAAATGAATGGGTTAAGGCCAATTCACATGGTGCAACTCTCGCATGGAATCTGCTGATGCCACCCTTAGGCGACTAATTTTGTCGACATTTTCATGCCTACAGCTTGCAAAAAAACTATTGCTTCCACTGAATGAAAAATTTGTTGCGTTATGAATTATGTTTAAAACTATGCCGCGATAATCTTTGGAAAATCATACCATATTTGGTGCCGCCATTTTGTTTGTTGCTCTCCGGCAAACCAGGATTTTATGGTTTCGTGAGCTAAAAGCTAAGCGCGTGTAAGTAACCGCATAAACATGGCTTAAGTCTGTTGTATAAGTTAGTTGTAGACAAAAGTAGTAACGTGTAAATCCAGTCGGCCTTTTAATGCATTGTGGTCAACAAGAAACTGAATCTACTCCCAGCAATCGTTCAAGTTTTCACAAGGTCTACATTCCCTTCAACTTCAAAGCCCGGGGGGGTACTTCAGGGTGAAAAGGGTAGGGGTGATCGTCGGGAAGCTCGAATTTCTACCCTAAAAAATACCTAGTGGAAAAAAATTTCACCCTAAAAAATACCCCTCGCTTCTGGAATACCCTAAAAAATACCTGAATTTATCGATAGCCTGCGTTGCAGCCGGTTTGTTTGTCTCCAAAAGGTGGTCAAACCAACGGTTTTGGCTGTCTGCGGCGCAGGCTATTTATCGACAGTTAAATTGAATTCTGGCCTTTTATTTGATAGTTATCAAGCATCAAACACACGCTGCTTACTGTTTTAGCTCAAATAACCCCTAAAAAATACCAGATTTTCTTCCGAGTGCGATTTTCGCTCAAAAATACCCTAAAAAAATACCAGATCGCCGATTTTATACCCTAAAAAATACGACGATCATCCCTACCATCCAAATATAGAGAGTACCCCCCCCCGGGCTTCAAAGTTAGCTCAAAATTTACCGCGTTGACACCCTTGAATGTAATATGTTCGTGTGCTAAATGGCAGTGTTAAACACCGCCTGAAGAGAAAGATGTACAAAAGATGGAGCATACAGCAAATTAACGTCCCCGAGCTCAACAGACATTTAGGACAACAGATACAGCAAAGCGATGGATAACACTATACTAATTAAAGATGACTTGCGACTGTTGAAGTCAGTATCAAGAGGGAAAGTAGATCTTTTACAATAAACCAGATATATATTGTATTTATCATAAAATTTATTTTCATCCAAACTGATTTGACGTGAGTAGTTCGACTCAAAGGTAAGCACACTCCTCCTTGACAAAGTCCTTTCAAAAAGTCTTAGGAAACAATTTTTCAGTTTTGACTCAAGTTTTATTCATTTTCCTAGTGACTTTCAGATAATCATATGGGTGTACGTAAAATTGAATTTTATTAGTTTCACACACAAAACAAACGCCAGAGACAACACCTTTACATATGTTGTGACAAGCAAACAAAAGAATATCAGAACAGCAAATCATTGACCGAAGCCAGTCAGTAAAATCTAGTTGCTTTATCTGCTGTTAATGTGTTTTTACCGGCCATAAATCAACACACACTCTGGTTTGTTATAAAAACTATGTAGTGAAGCTTGTCAATTGTTGCGAACATGACTTCCCTCACTTTCCTAAAAAAATGTTTACGGCTCTGCAAGGTTTAATGTAAACTTTTATCGTACTGATGGATCATTATCATAGCTGAAATGATTTCTGAAAATCAGTGATTCAAGTTATATGCGCGCCGGAAAGCCATTACTTCTCAACGAAGGTGTGAAAACGAAAACTGTTCATTTCCTGTTGATAACCGTGTAAGTGTTAAACACATAATGTTTATCCAGTCTATAACAAAGTTTGGAACATTTTGTATTTGAACATATAACATAAACACATAATGTCTAGAAGATACTTAACACGCAGTAATTCTCCCGTGCCCGGTCGATTCAAAGTTGGTTGAATTGAACATGCTAGGTAAGGCTTGTTCTCATTATCTAAACTTTTCTGTTAAAACGAAGTTTAATCTTTATGTATATAGTAACGTTACCTTTTTAACGCGTAAACTGATAATCTGTTTTATTACCATATTTGTCTGACTTTGCACGATTTCTGTTTAAAAATACAAGAGATGGTTACATTGGGAGAAGTTTATTATGTACAGTGACAGAAATTTACAAGGTTTGTAGGTGATCTAATCGCAAGACAGTTTTAAAAGAAATCACGAGGCCTGTTACTTTTAAACTGCCTTCGTTGCCGTATTAGTTATACAATTGCTCCATTGTGCTACAGGAAAGCTAGTAACATAGCTCAAGCAATAACAAAAAATCATTATGTGTACTAGCAAGAAAAAATATATCGTTTGTAATAACCTAAGAAATTACAAATAAATTATTGTTAAGGTGCTTTTTAAGTTAATTTTTTTAAAAAGATTCGTGTGACGAACTTAGTTTCAGTTTCGCAAGGAAGCGCTTTCTAAAATTTTGGACCTTGTTTGATAATGGTTGATTTTCTTATACGTTCTGACAAAAGCAGGTGTATAAATTGCCTGTCTAGTAACTTTTTGGAATCTGTCAACATAACAAGGCAAACCATCAGTTACATGTACAAATCAGTAAATTTTGGGTAGTCCTATTAACCCAGTTTTGGAACAAACAGGCACGGCTGTAGGGTGTGGCTAGTGAGTTTAAATTGTTTTCCCTGCCACAGGCTTTTGTGGGGTTTGAGTGTTACCAATATCAACGTTGAAGATAAAATAGATTGTATTCCTTTTTACTGCTGCAATCAATCCCGCACGATATTATGTACAGGGAATCTGCTTTGCATGTTCTTTTGACACTCGTTCATTATTTTGTGTGATTTTGAATGTCGGCCCTCCTCGCGTTTACATAAGGCTACAAATCATGCAATTTAAGATAGATCGGATCTTGACGACGGCCCTTTCATGTCCAGCAGCAGGTGACCATTTTTCAAAACTGTCCGTTCTCAGCCTCGTTTGTTTACACATGATTTTTACGACTAATTGCTTTTTAACGACAGGGCGGCAAAAAATGTAACACTATATCAAGTCGTTTCCGATTGATTGATTGGTTGATAAACGTCGGAACTGAGGGAAAATTCGGGTCAGTTGATGTGCATGACAGCTCACATAAAGTCAATTTGATTGAATCGAGCAATTTTCATGAGATATCATGAAACCAGACAAAATGCTGCAATCGTCAAGACAAAAGTCAAATTTTTAAGTTTAAGTCTAATCGATACGTATTTCTTACGTTCACACATACTAGATCGCCCCCGGTCTGCTCAGTTGCTTAAGATCGCAGGTTCGAACCCCAACTGAGGCAGTGAAATCTCTTGCAAACCATTTAGTTTTTGTGCTATGTGCTTAAGTTTTGAGATAAACATTTTACGAGTAAGTACTTCAGAAAGCTTGCTTACACGCTTTTATTTGTAACGAATATCTAATCGTGCTTGTTTGTCAGTAAATATATGTGATACTATAACCACGTGTGAGAAATTAAGTATATTAGTCTTTCAGTCTATATAAAGCCGTCGAGGGGAATGGAGTTAGTATCAGAATTTGTTAGTTGATTATAAAGCTGCCGGAACAAGTACCGAACTAGTAGAAATGCGAAAGCGTAAAGATAGTGGACCTCACTCCCAAGTTCTGATTCACACATGTAGCCTTCAGTATTAAAATTACCCTTTATTTTTTTCTTGATTTCGTCCGGCCGCGGACAAGAAATCGCGAAAAACGGCGCATGCATGGTCTCTGCCGATCTGCCCGTGTCTCCTGGTCGAACTTCATACTAGTTTAAATCATGCTGTGACTAATGAAAGTATTATATCTATAGCTTCAGCTCCACTGGCATTTTTAAGCACGTCGTAGGCCCGATAAACATGGCATACATTTAGCTGAACGTCATTACGAAATCGGTTCCGGCATACCATAGATTTAACAGTTGAACTGATAAATAATTTTATGATGTACACCTTGAGTTCATGGTATATTGCTCTATCTTATGTTTCTTGATTTATAATTTCTCGAATTTGTTTAAGTTTTGCATTCGACTGTAAAGAACATCTTATATCAAATGCTGACCTCAAGCCATTTTTAAAAAATAGCATACACGAGTTCCAAAGGCTCGTGCTACGTCCTCGGACGAGCCGAACCAAGGGCGGCTATGTACTGACGTTTTTAACTTTCCATGTATGGCCTTCACAGACCATCAGGGAAGACAAATTATTTTCCTTAATTCTAAAAACCGTATCTCGTAAAGTTAAACATTGATCGAAAAAATTAATTTCAAGTCTCAAGTTCCTAGGACAAACTCCCAGTTTCAATTATTGGTTGTTAAGGTTATTGAAACATACAGCTTTAAGGATAAGCTGCAAAAGGAGAGACCGCCAAACGATGTTTGTTAGGAAAGGGAAGATTAGGTAATTATTTCTATTTTCACTGGATCGAATCATTTATATGCTCAACCTATTGATTTCGAACTATTCTCATGCTCAATCTATTGACATAACTTTAGTTTTTTAGTCGGTTACGATTCGCTGTACAGCCAACTTAAGTGGACAGACCTCGCTGGGCGAATATTTTTTCCAGATCAACTTCCCACCGGCGCGCATCGCATTCTACACACAGCATGACGTAACTGTTTTAAAAAATGTAAGAGCCACAAAAGGGACTTCAATAGCACATCGAGGAGAAGCCGGATTTTACATCAATAACAACGAAATTAACGGCGATCGATTTGCGGATGAAACAATTTTTCTGCGTAAGTATTTAAAACTGCTCGTTTGCAGGACTTCATAATTGTGTAAGTAATTTTACCAGTCAGTCAAGTTCGAATGATGTTATACTTTTGATTGATTCATCTGAGTCATCCGAATCCGCGTTAAAGTACCGAGTCACTAGCTAGGTTGAAGGACAAGTGGGAAATTGAAAAACAAAACTCGAATACACGCTTTTTTTATACATAAGAGCAGCTTTATAAGAACAACGAGGCTCAGATTGGCCAAAACTTAAGAACAATTTAAGAACAAGCTGAGGCTCGGGCTCGGGCTCGGGCTCGAAAGCTAGCTTTTTTTATAATTCAACTACTGTAAGCTTTGATCTTTATGTTAACATCATAGAATGAAAACATTCTATGATGTTAACATAAAGATCAAAGCTTACAGTAGCTTCGCGACTCCGCCAATACGGAGTATATTTTCTCCCAACTAGCCGCAATATAATGTGGAATTGACGGCTCAGAA
>JAOBYE010498195.1:0-13227 GCA_025403585.1 Parazoanthus swiftii | reverse complement strand
CTACCCCCCCCCCCCCAACATCCTCGTCATTTTAAGCCGGAAGCTTCCCCGTCGGAATTGGTGTCTGTTTCGCTATTCCTCCGAGTAAATCAAGGACTACCATACTCCACAGAATCAAAGTTTATCCGACTCAGTTGTGTATTTATTTACAGCTAAAAATATGTACAGAAAACTCCATCTACCGAGAAACAGTATCCCTTGCATGTGTGCAAGTGTTGATTTTTGGGTATTTTTCTTAAGCTAATTTGATTGACCAGGAATTCATTTTGTTCATTATCAAGTGAATAGTTCATATAAACAGGACAAATCCAAGAGAAACGACAGCGGCAAAAGAACTCAAATAGAGGCGAGTGTTGGATGAGATCTCCCTTGCCCACGTGTCTTTTCTCATTATCTCTTCATTTTTCGAAGACATGTCAAATCCAAGAACAATTTTTAATGATTTCTAACCAGGTAGCCGGCTATTTCAGTTCATGAACAACTCGTCATCAATCGTTTTTATCCTCGGCACAGCATACTAAATCGGACATGTTTGAGTTCATTAGACCAACTGCACCATAAGTGAAACAAATTTGTGTCCTTCAGTTGTTCTAGAATTTTCATCAAAATGTTCAACAAGACGATTGTCCTTTGGGCGACGCAGAATGAATGGCCATGTAAGAAAAGGATTTCCATTTAAAAAACGGAAATATTCGAACGTTTGGTTAGATTTCAGCAAAGGAGCCTTTTGTAACCTCACAGACTCAGTTCATAAGAGTTGTAGGGAAGATCTCGTAGAAGCGACGACGCAGGATGAGGGATGCTAGAAAATATACTAAATCCCGCCTTTTTGTAAAGCGAAATTGCTGGCGCTTGAGCTCCAGTGGTGCTAAGGATTATTTTCTTGAACCCACGCTCCCTGGAAAAGCTCACAGATTTCTGTAAGAGTTTTTTGGCTATCCCCATTCGGCGCGTTGCGGTGGAAACGGACATCCTTTGAAGTTCGATAACGCCGTGTTCGTGGCTGTCTGAGTGTAAAACCGCTACCATCCCAACAACCTGGCCTTTCCACTCGGCCACCCACATGTGCGAGCTGCCGTCACTCATGTAGCTACTATTGATGTCCATCAAGTCCGTGTTGAGACAGTAGCTGATGAACTTGTAACATTCTGTGTAAATGTGGATGTACAACAGGGCTGACAATACTGCGACTAATACCAAGTACACCGGCAAGACAATGAAAGAGTACTTCACAGCAATCGCCACAACTAGTACAGCTAGACAAACAGCATAGCGGAGAAACCGCGGGAGGGTCATCTTCATAGCTGGGTTAGCTAGTTGCCACATTCCTTGAGCGAAGAGTTCCCGGCATTCCTCGTGGTCACGAGACTCGTATGAGCGGATGGTGACCTGGTTTTCGCGTGCAGTGCCTGCAGTGGGAGCCTTGCGGTAAAAGGGGCTTGCACTTTGGCTTCCCATGGCGCTATCTACGTAACAAACCATATCTGAAAATCAAGAAGAAAAATATCTGATCAGTCTTCGAACAATGTAACATCACTTATTACAAGTTGGGTTTGCACATGTAGCAAGAATCTCAATCTGATAAAGTTGGGCTTACAAGAATATAAGTTCACTACACCGACTCTATACCAAGGCCCAGGCTTGCCCAAATTTTTTTATTGTATGTAAAAATGAAGAACAAGGCAAATCTCGGCCATTGTTATATGGTTCGTGCAAAAAAGGGCATTTGCTGTGAAAACAAACACGCAGTACATTACCGCGAACCTAAGTTCTTACATTTTTTGCTGTTATTTCGGATTTACATCACAAAACGTCGGGTTTACGTGTTTCACGGCGCTACTGAATTGTTCGAGAACATTCAACAGTTTTTTTTATTAACAAGATTGCGCATTCCTAGATGCCAAAGAAGTTTCATTTCTGTTTGGGCAAAATCCCCGGGTTAACTTTGACAGATTGAGAGTCCAGAAGTGATGAAATAAGGAACATCTTCACAGATCTTATCCATAATACATTTTTTTCTGATTCTTGATTTGCAGTTGTTTTTTTCTGTTTGAAAAAAGGCATTAATACCGAAAAGTGACGGAAACTTTTCAAAAACTATCGTTAATGTGGATGGCTGATTTTCCCGGCACGTGATAGTTGTGCGCGCTCAACACCAGCTTTAAAAAAACACTGAAAAATTCAGCTACTATTTTCCGCTTTGCTTCCCTGCGTATTCAGTCTTAGCCATATCAAATTTAAAAACTACTTGGGAATCAAATTGTAAGTATTTTAACTGTGGATAAATATAGGAAAATGGTCCACTAAAATTCCAAGCATGAAGGGCAAAAGGAGATTTGCTTTGCGTAATGAAATATCGCGTTTCTATTACAGATTACTAGTTAAAGTTGTTACTACGGTACACCAGAAGCTTTATAGCTAAAACTAAAAGCTGTTTCCGTGCAGAGGTGAAGTAAATTAAGAACAAAAATGACCATAACCCGACTATAATGAGATGTCAGTAAAATTAATCCCCTAAAGTTTATTCTGTACTGAATGTGAAAGCGACACTAACTCTAGACATCACGTACTTGTCGCTACGTGCTTATAACAGTGTTCGAAATTCCGGTTTCACAACCAGCAATATTTTCATCATACAATCAAATTGACTTGTAATATTGCGTTTTCAGGGATGTCAAGAGATGCACTAATAAAATGATTAGAATGTTTTAAAGCTCCTGCAATCAAAACTTAAGGTAATCAATTGGTCGCTGACCCTGTTGAAAGAGTGAAAATATCAAAAATTCAGTGCACTCAACTGACAATGAAATAGACTGTGACTAAGCGAAAAAGAAATCATTTAGTGAGTGCAAATGTGGTTACTCTCACAGGAAAGCGAAACAGCAAATCGACTTAAACTATTTAGGAAGGGAATATTTACAGAACACGCGTACTTTGAAGAAAGTTCTGATGCCATCTCTTCAGTGTGCCGTTTTCGCGCGCAAAACTACCGAGTTACGAGTGAATGAGGGAGTGCCCAGTACTATTTCTCTAAAGACGTTCACAGATCTAATAATTTCAAAACTGGAAGAATACCAGGTGGTCTGCCTTTCAAGCGACAAGTAATTATCCAGTGCTGAATGTGAGCAATCGGGCACACTGTGACCCGAGCGGGCGTGTAAAAACATAAAAGCAGATATCTTCCGCCATTGCACGAGACTGGCCGACGCGTGACCTTCCCTCCCTAATATAATAAACATCACGTCCGTGTTCTCGCACTGCAATTGTGTGAACTGTTGCAAGACAAGTGGGGTTTTTTCGAATTTCTCTGTTTTCAATGTAGAAGAAACAGACGCGTTTATGGGAGCAAGCATGTTCAAGTCTTTTGTATTTGCACGGTTTTGAAAGCGATGTTCAATTCTCAGTCACATGTTCATATTGAGTTTTATCCGGTAATTAAATTGTTTTTTAGCGTTTTCAGCTTGCTCATACAGCTACAAAAAACACCAAAAGCAACAAGCCATGGATGCAAAAATAGCAAACGGTTGCAAAATGAACTCCCCGAGAAACTCTTTCTCTCAACAAAATCACCGGCAAATTTTGTTTACCAAAGTTCAATGCTGTCTGCAAAGCAGGCGGTGAAAGGCTATTCAACAACAGCGGAAACGCGTTGTCTGGGCTGGACGCAAGGGTCGAGAGTGTCCGTATCGCTTTTTACGATCACCCATGTTTAGAAGAAAAACAAGCATGCCAACCAAAAATGCAAATCATTGACTGATCTCGGCGACAAACGAGCCAAAGTTACTAAAAGCCTTGTGACTGAAAGTACTGAAATCCTACATTAACTTCATACTGTGTTTCCTGGACCGGAATCGCGAAGACATAGGAACCCACCGCGATTGTTTTCGTCATAATGGTGACTGGAATAATATAGTAAACAAAGCCCCAGGCTATCACGTAGCCTCAGTACCGCTGGTACTCTATTTGTACTCTCAAGAAATTAAGGGGGGAAACCAGCAAAAAACAGAATGGCTTTAAGATGAATGCATGAAAACCTTTAGAAACGATGCTGCAGAGCCGGTATGCACAAACTTACCGACAATCCTTTCGTCTTCAAGCTGTGATGTTTGTTTGTAGAATTTGTTTTTTCGTTTCAGCTCGCTTCGACCTGTCTGCAAACGCTTTCAAATCTGTCGAGACAAAACTCCGCATTAGAAACGTTAAGATAACTGCACAAAAAAGACTGATTCTGAGGTTGAAAAAAGTTCTTACATCGTTTGTAAACTTGACTAAGAGTTCAACCAAAGTGCAGAAGTGTAACTCCTCAACCCAGATCAAAGCAAGAACGAACTAAAACTCGCACTACACTGACACTGAGCGACTGACAACACTCTTCTGTAAATAGGTCCTTATAAAGCTGCCGAGTACGTGCGGGGGCGATACTTGTCAGTTATCGCCCTACGTGATGGTATCGCTAAAATATTTTGGCCGCGCGACTTCTGATTGGTTGGGGACAGTAGCGCCTTTCGCAATAATGGCTTCACACGTAGTCGGACAACGAGAAAGCTTTACGGACGTGGGGATTAACAAGGGCTACGTGATGTTGGCTAAACTTGCATACGTCTTTATTTATGTCAAGCAGGAGACATTTAGTTTTTAGACATACAAAAACGATTAGCGAATTTTACTCCCGCATCAAGTTAAACAGTTGGACAGGAGGTAGAAGATCATTCTTTGTTCTTTGTGTGTGCATGAGTGTCTACAGTACACTGTGCAGTATATTCACTGGCTTCAGGTCTTGTGGACTTTATGTGGCGCGTGCTTGTTTGCGACTAAATTATAACTACTGGTAGGTAGTAATAGGCTAGCTGTGACCGCAGTGTCGAAAAAGTCTTTCGGTGATACTAGCCACTCTAAATTTTACAATAGTCTTTCAAGGCCAAAAATTCTGAAATTCAATTATTTCCAGTTCATTTGCGGTTGATTGCTTCTTTATTTTAAAAATTTAAGTACTTTCAAAACTCAGCTAAAAAAGCATCTAGTTCATTTATCAAAATCGTTATGTTGTTTCTTTTTCTCATCATACGGCACAGACAGAAACACTTCTCATTCTTGCGGTAATACCCATCTTCTGAAATTTTGTCTTCTACCTTCTGTACTTGCTTTTACGCTACAAGTATAATCAAGATATATACAAGTATTAAGGCGGCTTAAAATTTATAACCTCTGTGTTTTCTTTTTAGGCTGCCTTGCCATCAGATTTCTTAAACTCGCAAAACATTGATGTTATTCAAATAATTCATAATACTTTTAAAACATGTATCAACTGTTGTAAAAGTCTCTAAAACCTGATGATGATTCAATAAAATACCTATCTCTCTAAATACTAAAATATAAATCATAAAAATTGATTTTACCAAACTTATATCAGACTATTTCATCAGCTCAACCCAGCGTGCTTTAAGAATTAGAAAACTTGATAAGATTATAAAACACGGGCCTCATGCAGCTTTGAAAAGTTAGTACATTAACTCCGTACGTTGTGCAAATACGTGGAAAGCTCACAAAAGTTTTTTCCCACATCCAAATGAAAAGGGAGCCCAAACATTTTACCGCCCAAACGTTTTCACTATGTGTGTTTATGTAAATGCTCGTTCTAATTTAATTTAACTGTTAAGTATTTTTGGACAAGCAACGCCTTTAAAATATGTTCACCCGAGTGTTCGTTACGGTACTAACCGAAACATATCCAGTTTTTCAAACAGAATGACCGTAGAACCCGCAGGGTCCTCAGTTTGAACTACAGGTCAAAGAGTAGCTCCGACTCTTCATAATCAGCCGAAGTTGTTTCGCTGCCATACGCATGATTAATCAGTTCTGCTTCTGGGTTAGCTTCAACCGAGGTTCCAGCCTTCGGAAAAAAGTGTGAGTATGTATCTTTTGGGAAAAATGATATCCCTGAAAGTTTTCAGTGAACGTTCAAGTCCACTGAAATCGCATAACCATTTTCTGCATTTAAGAGCATTCTCGAGTCATCAGGACAGCAAAGATCCGGGGGGCTGTACGAGCCTTGTACCTATCGCAAAAAGATGCGAAAGTTTTGAAAATTCGGGAGCCCGCGAGATTGCGTGAGTTTTCGAGAGACACTAGATAACTTCCTCGATAGTCAAAAATAAAAAAATTGCCTCCAGTTTGATGTCCACACCGCTCTATGTGCACAGGTATAGTCTATAATCTATATATAGACCTTTTGAAAGGTGGGCTGCTAGCATGAAATTCAATATTACTATCCAACTACCTCTGAGCTCCTTTTACTTTCGCTTTATTTAGAAGAGGCAGCTGGCCAGACACCTGCTCTACCTCCACCTCCACCCCTCCTAAATCCGTCCTTGTTGTGGTGTAGTATCAGTAATCTACCTGCAGACATATTACCGCATCTTATGGTTTTCTTTTCACAAGCAAGCAGACGACAGATCTTGACATATCACGAGGCATGTGACCACTAAGGCTTCTTCTCTTCTGGATGTCTTTTGTTTTAGGCTGAATTTTAGTGTATCGAAAGTAGGCAATACAGGACAATATAGTACACTACAATACAAATACAATGCAATGCAACTCAACACAGAACAGAACAGTGCAGTGCAGTGCAATGTAGTACAACACATTACTATACAATGCAATGCACATGCCTGTTGATATGAGCTGGTTAATATCGGCGTTGTGGACTTTCACCTTTTCCACTGCAAGAATTGTGCTGTATCAGAACTCTATTTAAACTAGCCATGCTAAATTGAATGCTCCGTTATAGAAATTTCTCACAAATACATTACAGTACGATATAATACAAAGCAATACAGAACATTACGATACATCTTACTACAATGCAATGCAATATAGTACAGTACAATAGAATACAATACAGCACAATACAAGTAACAGATGTGTTTCAAAGGTCAAAATTTCTTGGTCTCTTTCAAACTCCGTCAGCCAGACGTTGTTCGTGACCATGAAAACTGTGTTGTAGTACACATGCCAGCCCCGTGACATTGCTCAAGCTAAACTGTCACTAAACATTCAATATTGACACGTGGTATCGTCTCCAGAGTGTTACATCTGAAATTTCCCCGGTGAAAGGAACTCCCATACTGAACACGACGGGAATGTTCGTCGTAACTTTTTTAAAAAGGTTAAAATGCGGATTGTTGTAACGCTTAGGGTGTCAGAAAAAAGCATGAGCACTCAAAGTTAAAATGATAACTTTTAGAGCCATTTCGGGATGTGATAGGTCAATTTTTCCATCATTAGAAAAAGAAACGAAACTTCTTGTCATTTTAACCAATAAAATCCCAATTTGTGAAAACAACGCTATTCTGTACCACACGCATGCTGACGTTTTCTATGACTACAGCAAGTCCATCCACAAAGGCGATTTACTGACCTGACACGTGATTACTCCACCATGAGCTCCTTGATACCAACCAACTTTCCAAGTCTTCAGATGAAGTCCGCGAATCTCTTTCAACCTTACAAAAATATATCTAAAGCTAATCGCCTGACAAAAAGGAGTAGGATTCAGTAGGGGTATCCGGTAGTGCCCGCCCCTCCTGTATCCCCCTTCCTTTCGGCGACTGAAGTTTGGAAGCATTTTTAAAAGAAAAACACTGAAAAAATGCCTTTTGGAGCATAAATGCCCCCTCCCCTCTCTTTTCCCTCTTTCCAAAGTTGCTGGTTCTGGCCCCTTTCCGAAATTTATGGATCCTCCCCTGACAACTTACCCCAGCCCTGCTTACTGTTATTTTTATTGAAAACTCCCCAATTTCCCCACTTCCACCACTGAACAGTCTATAAATAGCTTATTGAGGTCTTGGTTCTCTACCAACGAGTGGACACATGCAGCCAAAAACACGACAAGTTCATAAAAAAGGCAGCCGTTTAGAGGTCAACAAACATCGTCAAATCTCTATCCTTCCAAGTTGTATCCAAAATTCAAGTAAATGAGTAGCGAAAAAGTTTGTACCCCACATTAAAGCGGCATTACATCCCGCACGATATGGGTTCCAAAAAGGCCCCTTGTGTGCCAGACAGCTGCTTGGGGTCCCACAGAACGCCTTTTTCAAACCGGATAGGGGTTATGAAACAGATATGATCTGTTTAGACTTCGCGAGGGCCTTCGACTCAGTTTGCTACCATAATAGGCTGCTGTGGACAAATGACATGAGCTCTAATACGTCTCCGGTCGACCCTTAAGTAGTTTGAAAACTACCTGATCGGAAGGAAGCAACAAGTAGAGACAATTAGGACCTTCTCATCGTGGGTGCAGAGGGGAAAAGGGGAAACTAGTTTTAATCTTCTAAATCGTTAATTAAGACATATTCAAAGACTTGATTTAGACTTTCTAGATTGTGATTCATTAAATGAGAATTTTATTTTGTTGTTGCCGAACAAAGTGGGGCAGGGAAACCTATAGTTGATCGTCCCTACAGCTGTTTGTTTTGAGAATTTTTTTTCTTTTTCCGGATCTTTGTCCGGGGGCTGACTCGCTTGGTCGGGACTGCTTTCGAGTTTCTGTAACATTCACGCGCGCTCTTGTTTCGGATAAATCTGAAGAACTAATTTGTCTTTTATTTGTCGACCATCTTACTTTCTTTTTGGCTTTGGCTTTTTCTCGGTAAGTCACGTAACTTTAATTAAACTTTTCTCTGTTTTATTTCTTCAGTTGACCGAGACAACACCGAAAAGTTAGACAGTTTGAACATTGTCAAAATTTTAAGCAAATGTACTGGGTGGAATGACCTGTGTTTTCCATAATATACTGATGAAAACATCTTACTTGTAACATTTTGTACTTTACAGTTAGTGAAATGGCAGCACTCCCATTAGCATTGCTAACTTCTAGTCTAGTGTACTACAGAAAACAGGTCATTCCGCTCGGTTCAAACAAAGATTGACTCTTTTACTCACGACTCAATTAAACGTACAAATATGTAAAAATGCGAAACCCTATAGCTGTTCCCTACATCTGTTTGCTTTGAGAAAAAGGTAAAATTTCCTTACTCGTCCCTACTTCATTATGCATACAATATAGCTGCGAAACTTCAAATTTTCGTGCAGTGACGGCCGCCAAACTTCAAATTTTTAAATCGTGAAATTAAAAGATATAATCCTTATCCCGACCCTAACCATTACTCCTAACCCTAACAGTTATTTCGAGAATTTTTGGTTGCTCGTAACGCGAGGTTTACCTCCGATATTTTGGTTTGAAAATCAGTAGCTTTGCATGCATAATGAAGTAGGGACGAGTACGGAAAGTTTGCCGAGAAATTTGTCCTTCTTCGGTTTCTTCGGCTTTTTGCCGGTGCCGGGCCTGGTTACAAGTTCCTGTTTCATGCACACGCGCACGGATTTTTGAATAAATCGCAGTACTCTTGAGTAAGAAGGATTTGTCTTTTATTTGTCGGTCAATTTCTTCCTTGTTGGTTTTGGCTTTTTTCACGGTGGGTCATGTAAACTCGTCCCTGTTCTTTTATTTTTAACTGAAACAACACCGAGAAGTCAGCCTTTAAACTTTGCTAAAATTTTAGCAAATGTACCGGGTGGAATGACCCGTTTTCCATAAGGCAGAACATCTTACTTGTTACTTTTTGACCTTTTATTGTTAGTGCTGGAAATGGCAGCACTTCCAATAGCATCGCTAACTTCTAGTTCTTATTTATAGTGTTATCAGCTTTTTTAGAATTCCCGGCTTCCTCAAATACTGTTTTTAATTTTTACTACACATTTCGAGGGTGTTTTAAGACTGTTGTAAAACTGTGAACTTTGTTCCGAATATCTGGAAATCCGTATCAGACTTGAGCTTATTTATAAATTACTAAGCCTGAATAAACAGCTCTAAAATCAATTGCTTCTAATGATAATCTGGTAACACCAAACACAAACATTTGCTGAAGTACTGCTCTGTCATGATAAAGGCTTTGTTAAGTCTGCGGCAGAATTGAGAGCAGAACAACCCTTTCAAACAGCGGAATTTCCGGCAGAATAAACCATTTTACGGGCAGGACTTTGAGTACAAAAAAGAGACCTTAATCATTATTAACAAAACAACTGCAGTGAACAAATACCATCATTTTTTTACTAACGACTTTTTGTAATGTGTTTTGTTCGTTCTTGTGTTATCACACCATTAAAAGTGAGGTAAGTGTTGCATATTGCTATCTTGAAACTGATTAGTTTTGCCTCCCATTGCCGGGTATTCTGCTGGCCGACAACACAATGTGAATGGACACAAGAGCAAGCAAAGCTAAATTGTGCAAAGTTTACATCCTTAAACAGCTGTTTTTCCGACAAGTCTTTGCGCAAGGAATTGACATATATAACGGTAACATGATCATAATAAAAATTGAAAACCATACCATTCCGGAGATTTTTCGGTAGTTACGATAGGATATAGGTTAATCAAAAACTTGACATAGTTGCAGTAAGATGTTGTGAAAACGAAACACGTCTTGAGCATGCACGAGTTGTAAGCTAGAGTTTTAGCTTAAACACTGGAAGACCAGCCTGAGTTCTGATGAAAACTGTTTCTTCTGCATTAGCGAGATGAATGGATAGTTTGATCAACAACTAGAGGTTGATATAGCATGTTTTTCCGTCGAAAATGTGGGCATAAAATTGCCGTTTCGCGCGCAAAATGCCTATTGAACTCTTACTGTAACGCAGAAAACGCCAATCCTTACGGCAAAAAAAACACTGTTTCAGCCCTTGTTGATCAGACAGTATGTTTTTGAAGTAGTCTTGTGAAAATCTCTTGTTACGGTAAAGACGTAAGTAGCTTGGTTAAGCTAAACACCATATTTTTGTCGTTTTACAATAACATCTTGAACACAAACTTTATTACGAAGTACTCTCCAAACTGCTTTAGATTTCATGACGGAAAGCAGATTAAGTTGCCAAAGCCGGTGAAAGAAAGTCTTCAAGACTATAATAGTCTATGGTTCATTTTCGAAATAAAAACTTTCAAACAATGCCTATGAATTTGTGCGCATTAGACAACAGGAATTTTAACAACTTGAAACTGAAGTAGCTGTTTTAACAGACACGTCATCAGTACTTATACCTCGTTTACGTTAACCAGTAAATGAGATATAAATACCTTTGTTTAACAACTTTAACAATCCGCATTTTTCCCTTCTTCGTTAAGTTTGTTTAGTTTGACAAGGTCATGGCCCTGGGGAAAGTACTTTATCACATGAAAAATATAGGGAATGATTTCGAGTCGCTCATCACTGAAGGGAAACTGCGGGGTGTGCAACGGTTGGTCTGAAATTGCCAAGGGAAATGCGCATTAGGTAAAGAGTTTCACGAATCCTCCACAATTAAGAATGAATGAGGACAACCCCTCTCGGAGGGAAGGCGAGGGAACTGGGGAAGAAAGATAATGGCATGCAGCAAGTTAATCTTCTTAACATCTTAATTTACAAGGATTGCTTTCGTAGGATAAAATTATACATAGTAAAAGGATAAAATTATACTTGGAGCGTAACATGTCTATGAAATAGAAGTGTATCTTCATTACCCTGCAAAACCAAAGTCAGATACTCAATAAACGGCAGCGGGTTATAACCGTTTATTCAACTCATTTGTTCAAAGTAATGCATATATACTATTTTTGGCTTAGAAGTAAATAGAAGCTGATTACCCAGAACAACTAAAGGCTCAAAGGGTCATTCGGAGAGTCCAGTTAAGGAAGATCACATCCACCCATGGTTGTCAGACGAACGGAAGACACTGCATGCATTGCAATCATATTTATTGCAAAATTTGATTTCTGGGGAATCGTGTGAATATCATGATGTTCCGAAAACGCTCCTTAATCAACCCCCTCCCCCCCCCCGTCCGTCCCGCAAACGATGCATGAGCAGTTCCTTATATAGGCATATCACTGGGTGTTCCACTGAATTTCAAATATTACGTCGGCACTGATAATTAGCCAACACTAATTCTGTTACCAATGTCTGTATCTACCCATATCCATTTTATTGACACAAAAACAGCCGGTGCTTGTATGCGATAAACGCATTACCTCGGGGATAAAAATATCCGGGGATTAATCTTTAAAAAGAGTTTTGATTCTAGCTTGCTTTGTTAGATAATCTGATGCAATTTTGCCAATGCGAGCCAGGGAAAATCTCTTTAAAACCACTTGAACCTTTTAGTACAGCCGAACGGATTTGCAGTCATGAACACGTACGAAGAGTTAAAAACTGACATCGTCTCACAGTTACAATATCGACAGTATGTAGCTTTACGGCCATTTATTTGGTTTCATGGGGGAGGGGTGGGGGTGCTGTACGGTTTATTTTATGGAAACTAAATTTGACCAAAAACAGGGGAAATTGGATGAGCCTCCCAGACAAGAATTAGCCAGAACCTAAGTGAGTAAAACTGTTCTCGAATCTCGCAAAAAAGGTACAATCATCAGTGATTATCTGGCGGAGTTTTGCTATCTGTATAAAATATGTCACTTCATCTTCAGTTCCTATGCCATTTATATCCCGTTTTGGGGCTTGATTCATCTGATGGAACTTCTAATTACAGGTTTTTTAAATATTTCTTTTAAAATATATTTTGACCAAACACGTGCTGTGTTTTACAAGGGCAAACGGTTGGCATTCTGGCACACAGTTTTCTTTATAAAAACTTATAACAACAGTGAGCCTAATATTTTCTCAATTTTTAAAAACAAGTTTTAAAAGAATAATCACTCGGGATCTTAAAAGCTTTGTCTCAGATCGGACGACAGTTAAAAGGACCAATTTTCTCTTTCCCTTTTTCTAATGGAGTTACTTTTGAAGTCTTGTAGATATCTTGGAACATTTCTTGCGTTAAGCACTGGTTGAAAATCGACAACTGTTAAGGTTTCGTGTATATAGTAAGCTGCTAGTTTAAAGGGTTTTCTGAGGACACATATCGTAGGTTTGTTCACTTTTAGGCACATGATTTCATCGAACACTTCTTGTGAGCAAATACCTCGAGACTTTATAACTTGAATGATGTGAATTGTGAATTGGTAGAGTTTTTGGCGAAACATTTTATCAACATTGACGAAGTGACTGTTTAGGTGATTGCATCACAGGCAGCCCAAGCTGAGAGTTAGTATAGTTAGAGTTAGTTTGGGCAACTACGAAATCAAAATCACCTCCAAATCACCTCTAATGGCCCCAGAATGTACAAAGAGGACACAAGGAGGCA
>JAOBYE010498084.1:0-13228 GCA_025403585.1 Parazoanthus swiftii | reverse complement strand
CGTCACGGTGTCGAGACTTACCATGCAAAAACAAAGGATTTGTTCAGCATGGCTAATTCGTGAAATGAGTCAATTCTCTAGTTAGTATTTCATGTACTGTTTCACTGATGTCTTTTTTTATGTTGCTACGTACATTTTTTGTAAATTGCATTATTGCAAAAAGTGTTTTAAATTTTCTCGAATTTGGTCTTAAAAAGTCTGTATGGAGAACCTAAATTTGTTCATCTGAAAGCTGTATGAGTCATAAGTATACTGCTGTTTCAAGGTTGTCATAGTCAATAGTCGATACTGGAACCGAAAGGAACTTTGGGGACATTAATATTTAATGGTAAATTATAATGATAATGAATGACAGTGATAATAATTGTGTTATGATGAACCTACACTCTACAACATGCAAAGTCAATGCTAAAAGCACAAAATTATGACTGTTCCTTGAACCCCCATAGCACTTTTCGGTTCTAGTATCGACCATTGACTATGACAACCTTTTTTAAACAGCGGTAAGTTTAGTTCTCATAGTCGCTCGGCACTAGTATCACACGCATACATCCCTTATATTGCCTCATCTAGCTGTGCTATGAGAGTAACCTAATGCTGTTTGCCTGTACTCGTATCACCATCTGTCCACATGACAGTGAAAAACTCAGTTTTGTTTGGCCTGGTTTAACGGCATTCATTGATCACATCTTGTTTTTACGCTCCAACGTACAGTTAATGGCAGTCAGTCACAAAACCGGAGCGGAGACTTCTCTTAAACAACGGATACTGGAAAAAGTTCAAACACCTCAACTGGTAGTCTGTTGTCGGAAGGCCCTCACCGAGCGATTCCTGGACGAGCTGGCAGCGCTGAGAGAGAACCGGGCTGTGTTGGAGAAAGAGGAAGACAGACCTAACTTGAAACCGCTGATCCTTAACCCGCCACCTCGCGGGCATCTTGATAGTGAACAGAAAACAGGGTATGCCTTGTCTGAATTTGATAAGAATTATCAATCTGGATAGAATGGCCTAAACTGTTAACAATTATTCCCTGAGCTAGAAAAGTTTAATCTGGAGGGCAGCGCTATCATGGGTTTGATTAGATTTGTTTCAAGTGGTTTGGATTTAATTTTTAATTTTCTAACACACTGTTACGAACGAAAACGCATATCCACACATAGTATAAATAGACACTCTTTTTTAGTATCGGACTTTTTAGTATTCAAAAAAAGTCAAAAATCAACTAAACCATCCTCTCGGAGAAATCGTCCTCTTGTAAACCAAACGTGGATTATTCGCTAGAACTGAGAAGACAAGAGCGGCAGTGGCCAACGTTTAGAAACGAGTTTTGTTAACAGAAGCATTTGCAAGTATAACCTTTCTTACTGAATGTTTATAAATTTTGACGTTTGATTTAGTTGTCGCGTGCCAACCAGTCATTAAAAACGAGACTTCACACATTGCAGTATACATTTTTCTCTTGCTTCAACCATTAACAGGTATTTGAAATCAATCGTTAAATAATAACAGATCCCAGAAAAATATTCACGATACTAGACTAAACAAAGTTTGTTCAGTTGTTCTTGGTACAGACGAAAAAAGTGGTGTTTGTTGCTTTGGCTTTGGGGTAATGTGCAAGGGTTAGATATTTTAAGGCGGCGAGGTGTTTTTTTGGTTATTTTCCTAAATTTCCTGACGAGCACCCTCTGGCAACCAACCAATGTAAGTCTCCCCAGAGGGGGAGAGGCATGCATGCCTTTGCACCAGTCCAGGTGATATTTACTGTTCTGTCAAGCCGAGGCTAAAATTTATACGTTTGTTGAGTGTCATTAGCTCAGCGGTCAAGTTGGAGAGATCCAGCGCCGAGCTGTAAAGATCATTCTGCATCACCTGTCGTACGGTGAAGGACTGTCTGCTCTCAACCTCATTACTCTTTGGGACAGAAGAGAACACCTTTGTAGACCGTTTCACCGTAAGAATGTTGTAAACCCAGCTGGCAAGCTAAACACCCTAAAGCCCGATCACTCGGCAAGTGATACCCGACTTTATGAACGTCAGATCTCTCCCCTTATTCAAATGTTGTACGAGGTATTTTCAAACCAGTTTTTTACCATGCTGTATTAAGAAATGGGACGCATTTTAATAGTGCAAAGTCACGAAAGATTTTTAAACTTTTTAAGCTTTAGTTTAATATAAATTTTTAGTGCGAAGGTTTTAAAGACATGTTGTAAACTTGAGTTTTTCAGTTGTATTGCAAATCAAGTCGTGAGTAAAACTTATTATTATTATTATTATTATTGTTATTATTACTATTATTATTACTATTATAAAAACTTACAAAATTTTTGTTTCCCTTTAAGCTTACCCAATACCAGTGCTCCTGACGAACTCGACGCCGCCGACGAAACAAAACCAGGAGAAATCAAACAACAAGACAGTCTTAAGACCAAGAAGACAGTAACCTTCTCGCAGAAACCGCAGGAAAGCAGCTCCGCTCCTCCCAAGTCTGCAACGCCATCCGCTGGGGGGACCGAGAGAAGGAGAAAACGTATGCTCTATAAACAACGTCCGTTTGAACCCTCGGTTGAGCAGGGAGGGAAGAGCTCCACTATGGACTCTCAGGATTTGCCTTTTGGGCATCAGCGGGGGACTACAATGAGGGGCAAGCGAGGGCCCTACAAGATTGGGGCCCGTTTAAAGCGAGAAGCCGCTGCGTGTGTGGCGTCAGGAAAGAAAGGCTCAGAAGACGAAACTCGGCCCGATGCGGCTTTGTTGGGAGGAACTGGCAATGTGGTTATTGAAATGAACGAAATTGTTAATACAGAGGAGGATCCTGTGTCGCGCGATGTTCTGCCCAGAGAAGACGCTAAGATAGAGGTGTATCTTCCGGAGCTTCCGCACTCCAAAGTAGAAAAGACAGAAACTAAAACGGCGGCGCTTGATCTGCAAGTGCAAGAAATGAAGCAACAGAAGTTGGATCATACAGAGAATAAATTAAATGAAGAAGACGAGAAGTTGAAACCATATACAGACATCGACGCTTTAATCGAGACGACATACATAGAATCTCCTCCAAATGATACTCCGGTGGGACTGACCTACAAGGATGTGCAGATGTCCATAGGTAGGCATGTTAGTAGGACACACAGTAAGAAATCCACAGACTCTGATCGCTCCGTAGATTCCGAAACGCGTCTTCTCGACTCACCGCAAGCAGACCGACGCACAAGTAATGGGCCAGCGGTCCCGTCCAGATTTTCACTCTCTTCTAGTTTTGTGTCCGACCAATCGGATTCCTCCACCAACCGACTGCGCCCCTGGCATCGATTGTATAGCTCGGGTAGTATGTGGAGAACGAGTTTAAATTCAGGTCCGTCCACTTCCTCTGAAGACTGTACTTCAGAAGATCTGACACTAGACTTTCGACTCATTGCCGTCAAGCTGTCTCCGGAAACTGACGTGTGAGCTTTTCCTATTTTTTAATAGATTTTGTTCTTCCAAATCGATACATAGCCGTCAAGTTATCAACGGAAGCTGACGTGTGAGCCTCCCCTGTTTTGTGTCAGGTTTTATTTCCCCCAGTTGATATATTGTCGTCAAGGTATCCCCGGAGACCCGTATCTGAGCTGACCCTGTTGTACGAGCAAACGAGCATTGGGCTATACGTGTTGTCTCTAATCGATTAAGTTTCGTCAAATTCTTCCGTTAGAATAAACTTTGACAACATTCCTGCTTTTAGTTTGTCACAGTTTGGCAAACTGATATATTGACGACATGATATCACAAGTTAACTTTTGAGCTGGGCCTGTTGTAAAAGCTAGTTAGTATACTCGGCTGTGCGTGCTCTCTCTACTCGATAAACCACCTTATAGCTGTCCCTGGAGACTAATTTAACGTGTGAATTTGCCGGTCAACATTACTCCTTTGCCTTGACTACTATACCCGGAATTTGAACGGGAGCTGGTCTCAGGTTTTTCAGACTCAAAATGAGCTGAACAACCGATGTTTATCTTCCTATATATAACGCCTGGGAAATTAAATCTATATTGACAAAAACTGGCAATATGGCCAAAAATAGCTCAGCCAAGACTCGAAGAAAACTTATGTGGACCATAGAACGAGATAATATATATGAATTGTCTGGATTATACAGTTAGATAATATATATAAAATGTGCGAAATCGTATTATTATTGTTGTTGTTGTTATTGTTGTGGTTGTTGTTATTCTTATTCTTATTCCTATTCTTATTAGTATTAGTATTATTATTATTATTTTATTTATTGTTGTTTGAACTTAGTGCAGAACTCAAGTGCTTTCATTCTTTTCTCAAACAATAAAAATGTTGCATGTGGAACCGCAAAGTTTGCACTCGTATATCGCGGCGCAGATCCCGTTTACGACATCAGAAAATTATTATCGCTTACGTCTACGTTATGGGAGGTGTTTTGGCCGAGATTCTTTAACCCTAACACTTAACCCAATTTTGTCAGTCCGTTGCAAGACAACAGCGAACATGACATCACCCAAACTTGCCTAGAATTAATGCACACATAAAGCCTCGTCATCTGTATGATCTTTGCGTCTAGCAGCGTCGCGTATTTGACCCTTGTGAAGATCTGAAAACCATCGAAGATTGATCAATTTTCGCAAAATGGTACCCATTTGCAAAGTCTCGGCATTTATGGTCGGTCGTTAGCAGATTTGCCTGAAAACCGTTACCTATCCTGCACCGAATGACGCGCAGATCACGTTTTCGACAACACAAAGTTCTCATGACATAAGTCTACGAGTGGTGCAAATCTGAAAACCGGCCAGTTTTTACAGTTTGGCAAAGGAATATCCTTTGAAAAAATTCGACTCTTTGGAGGGTCTGGCACAGATTTGCCTGCGAGTGGCATTTGCTACGTAGAATGATGCGTAGATCATGTGGGAGTCCCCATTGCCTAATTCTACGAATTTATTGGCCGTGTTTTCTCCAAAATCCCTTAACCCAAAGTGATCTCTTAACCCGATTGACGTCAAATTTTATCATCATTTTCCTCTCGATTTTCTGTAAATGAAAACTTCTTGCACAATTTTAGATACATGTCTTTAAATAACTGCAAAATACGACATCTTTCTCCCCTGGCCTATTAAACTTAACCCGGCTAAAGCTTATCTCAAGGCGGGATTTTCTAAATTCACAAGGCCTTAGGCACAAGATGGCGGACAGCTGAAAACTTTAATATCATAATACGCTAAACCTTACTGGTTACCCCTTCACTTACTTGTTAATTTGCCGCTTAGTACCATCTTAATTAACCAGAAGTAGCTCCCATCTGGAGATCGTGAGCAGTTCGAATCCCACCGCGGTCAGAGATTCTTTCTCTTTGTCCATGTGGACCCATTTCCTTTCTAGGGCTTTCGCTCAGAAAGAACTACTTGGAAAATCTGCAAGCTCTTCAACTGACGCATTTTCATCTTTTATCCTTAAATAACCTCATTCCATGAATATAGAAATGTTTAATGAGCCATGAGGGTCCGCCATTTTGAACCTAAAACCGTGTGAATTTAGCAAATCCCTGTCCTTGCGCGGTCACCAATCTCTTTCAAAATGGTGGGTAGACCTCAGTAACCGCGCAACAACGAAGTGACCGAGCGGTTGACAAATTTTACCGAATGTTTCACCAAGGCAACAGCCCGTTAAAAAACTACCCACAATATCTTAATAGCGTTTTGTAAGTCTAGTATTGTTTTTCGATTTTTTTAGACCGAGTGACCGACGGGACCTAATTGAGTCAAGCAAGAATCACCGTGTGTTGAGAGCAATTTTAGCTGATTTACCAGTTAAACCTCGGAATCAGTAGATATACATTCGATATGAAAATCTAGTTTTGATGGCTTATCTTCTATATGTATCGAGACAATGAAGGTGACATCTTTGCTTAATTTCTCTTGAAAAGACATTTAGCTTATAAACTACAATGCAATGGAAATCATATTGAAGTCGGAAATCTGAAAGATTATTTTATTTATGTGTTTGACGGCCAAGTTCAACCTCATGCAGCTTAACTCTTATGTTGTTATAAACTAATTTCACTTCTCGCTGCTATATTTTTAAAAACACGAAATAATGACATCAATAAACATTTTATTTGGTTGAAAACTGTTTTGCTGGTTGCAAGATCTGTCCGCATGATCAGTCTAGTCAGTTTAAGTAGGAAAAATGTGCATTGTGAAAAGTCCCGGTGGGCTTGCTGAAAAACAGCCATAAACAATCTCAAGTTAAGCCGTCATGTCATTACGGGATAATCTTTCCTGAAAACTTGGAGCTTATTTTTCGATTCAGTTCTTTGTCGGTGAAATTATGACATCAGCACGTCATGCATAGTAACAATTATTTTCCGCTTTCGAAAATTAAAGTTATCTTTAGCGACAAAAGGTAGATTGGTTGGTGTCAAAATAATTTTAGGATTTTGAAAATGTTTTAATCAGTCTCGATATTAAATATTTGGGAAATTCTCAAGGAAAAAAATATTCCCAGACACTGCTGTTCGTGTATGACTTAACTGCTTTAATAATTGGAAAAACTAGCAGTAATAACAAGACAGTGAAAAATGGCCTTTAAACACAGCATAATATAATTTGAAAGGTTTCCGCCTCATTGTTTGTTTTGCTTTCATATTTAAATATTTTGAGCAGTTTGATGAATATGGGCAACATTTAATACACAGCAGCGCAATTTATCTTTCGGTAAAGAAGCTGATAATTCGTCATCGGCAATCGGCAATGTTGGATGTGTGAATGTTTAAAGAAATCGTCCGCACGTTTCCATATCCTCGGATATTTTCAGCCGCATTAAATGGAACAACTGCAATTCGATGGATTTCATGAAAGCTCCAATATGGTTGTTTTTAACAAGTTCTGTTTTCCTACGAGTTGTAGACACTTCGAACCGAACCATCGGTCATGGGGGAAGAAACGACTCTCAAGTAAAGACGTCAAACGCCAGTAGCACAGTTGTCTCGGGCCACGATAGTTTCAGTCCCAGTGGAGGAGTTGTGATCTGCGTTGGTTGTGTCGTAGCTTTGTACGATGTGGTCTTTTCTTTGTCAGTTGTTGTTGCGTTTTATTTCTACTGCAGCAGGCGAAACGATTTTCCTTCGCACCATCGGGAGAACAACTACGAAAAAAGTGCGAAGAGTGCCGCGCTCCTTTGGCGCTCGAGAATAAAAAAACGAAAATCGAGCAACTCGCACGATGAAGATTATACAATTACATTGGATTCTACCTCAAGTTGAGCGTGCAAAAGAGTCGTTCCCATTCAGGAGGACTTCAAGCATCAAGAGAACTTTTAAATTGGAAAATTAAAAGGCAGGCTGTAGATAGGATTATCACAAATAATTTATTTAATACAAAATTTTTACAAGGGTCATGTCTTTCTTTGTTTATGATTCATTGAAACGTTTGACAAAACCTGATCGTTTCAAGCCACAAACGATTGAGGAACAAGATAGGAGTAAGACAAAAAAGAGTAGTTTTATACGTTTTATATAGAGACACAATAAATCCGATTCATTCCGGCTACTCGTAAACTGCTTGGGAGTGCAGAGTTGAATTGGTTTCTTTTAAGAGAAGGACTATATTAAAGTGAAAGCGAGTTGCTTTTTCTGAAATAAATGTGATAGAGAATTTCTGTAAAAGTTTGAAAATGATGTCGGCCGACTTTCGAGTTTTACCAATGGTTTTTCGGGAAGATCAGTTTAACATAAAATATGAAGAAAGACGTAGTTTTTATAAACATTTTAAAAAGTGCTTTGTCAGTTGTTTTTAGTAATAATTACAACTAAATATTAGAGTTCTATCTTTACGATGTGCAAGACCAACTGTTGAAAAAGGCCAACAAATAGCCCAAACGGACATCATCGCTTTCGAATACGATCATTAGGAGCAAAATACTAACCAAAACAATGAACTGAGTTGACTTCATTTACTCAGCGTATTTGTAATTAAAATAGAAGAATATATTACTGAAAACGTTTATGGGTATATAGTTTTCAGGGGACGCTGTGTTTCTACAACAAAAACTGAGGTAGACGGCAAGGGCCTGTTTGCACATGAACCACAATTTGTTGTCAGTGGTTATGAATTCATATGTTTAAAATTTGTAAATGAATAAAACCAGTTTCAGTAACATGAAAATTTAAATTCAAAGAATCGGTGTACGAGGGCTTGAAAATGGCAAATCAAACACAATTTTTTCAGTGAAGTACCTCAGGCGATCAGGCCCTAAACTATTATATACTAATATAGAAAATATACTGGCTTTTTGTTGTATGCTGTTTATTATTTGGCAAAAACAAAACTGGGAAATCCTGCGCTGTTTTACTATTTTAGCCAGCGACTTCTCGAGTCTTAATAAATTACCACTTAAGCACAATACCGCGTCGCCAAAGGTTTTATAAACAAGTAAGCATTGATTATGTCCAGCCGCACTCGGCGCATACTGCGCTAGATATTAACTGTCCGCAATGTTTATCAATGAAAACACCAAGACGCAATTATAATAATCCGTTATTACTTCCTGTAAAGTTCACACCACGTTTCTCCGTTTATCGTTGTCTCTTATCATCAAGACGATAGAAAGGGCTTAATCAGGGTAGATCGCTACGAAGAACAAAACTTCTCGTTCGCGTAGCGATGTGAGACGTCTCGTTCTTCGTGGCGATATAAGAAATCTCTGCTCGCAGGTTATATTTAGCCTTTTAGGTGAAGGTAAAGACTTTATACTTATATGTATTAACTTCCAAGTTAAGTTGCCTTGTGCATAAATGGTAAAGCTGCAGTAATTTGAAAATGAAAAGCCGTGAGTTGGAAATAAACACCTCAGTAACAGAGAAAGAATAAATGCTGAATAATTATATTTTACACAAATGCATGGCTTTGCAGATGTTTGTCTACATTCACTTCTATCTTTCAACAGCTTTAGCCCGATGAAAGCAAGTTGCAGTAACGAGATACCTTGCCCTAATTGACAACTCGCTGTTTTTGTGGCTGTTCTTGCAAACTTAAATAATTGTCGAATCGATACCAACTTTTGCAGAGTTATAGGCCGTACAGATACTCTGTAACATGCATGCAGACACAAAAAGAGAAAGATTGTCCTCATTTTTCACATTATCTCTAAATGGCGGCGTCAGTTTGTCCCAAACTCGATTTTTGACAAACTGAAACTACAAAAATGCAGAATTTGTCTGCCAGGATTTTGACAGCTATTTAAAGAAATGTATCCCAAATCCTACAGGGTTTCATTTACAGAAAATCGAGAAGCGAAAACGAATAATGTAGTTTAGTATCAATTTCAGTTGCTGCAGTGAAGAAGGAATTTTGAAAAAAGTGTGAATTGCGGTTTTTGAAAAATTTGTATATATTCGCAGCGGACAATGGTCGGCTAAAGTTCAAGTTTGCTGAAAACTTATAAAATACCTCTTGTACCGATCAATCGAAAGTTATTTATACCGTATTATATATCTATAAAGTTCGGAGAAGCTTATAGAATTTCTTTTTCATTTTCTCGCTTTAGAGAGCGGTGGAGGGGTTGGTCTGCCGATGCCTCATGCATGAATCAGCATGGTTCGCGGACTGACACACAGTGCCGGCCAACCGTTGCAGTCCTTTTTCTAACACACACTTTTTCATAACTGAAATATTTCATTTTTTTTATATCAGGTGGGTAATGCAGTCGGAGACCTTGGCCAAGTTGACTTGTATATCAATCAAAGCAGGCTGATGGCACGCGCGCGGATCCGGTTGCAACCCACGGCGGGAGAAACGGCCGAAAAGGCAACACTTTTTTCGCGCTTTTTCTGTCCCTCTCTTTATATAGTTACAACCAGAAGCTTAGAGCTTCCGGTTACAACTAGTTTTAAAAAGTTCAAAGTTGTGTTTAGGCTCGATTATCTCAAGTGGGTGGTGCCAACACAAAACTAACCTAATTAACCCACCGATTATGCTTAACAGCTTCTTAAGGGGATTGGTTCTGGCTGACGTATTCCTAGATCTAGAATATAACATTTTGAATTTTTCCTAACCTTGGATTAAGCTTTAACCAATACCCTTTAACGTTTCCGTATGGAATAGTTGTGGCTGACATTTGGGTTTATGTAGCTGCTTGACCCCGGAGTGCTTAAATAACACTTCATAAGAACTGGCTCATATATATTCCAGACTTATAGAAACTAAATTTGAAATATGCCTTTACCGCTTTTCAAACAGCCGTGAACAGATTGTTGAAATGAATTGATGAACTTTGTATCTTCTTGTGCCCTATATTGACCTATTATCTGAGTAGAAATAAAAACAAATCAGACCTGGAAAAGCTTTTCTTTTAAACTTTTAATTAAGTTCGCTACGCCGTAAATCAAAGGAACAATTGTCTCAATATCTCAATACCTTCGTTTGGTGAAGAAACAAAACCTTCATTCAAAAATACAAAAGTTTTCGCACAAGCTGCAACTAAGGATAAAAAAATACTTTCTTAAATCTTTATAGTATGATGTTCAGTTACCTTTAACAACGTTGAACAGTATATATAAGCCTATAAACAATGGCAATTTCCGTTTCATTGTCGTGTTAGTCAGTAATAAACATACTCTTCATCCATACAAGCAGTGTCATGGAACTTGCGTTCTTCATTAGTTGTGAGGTCTTCATAGTCCGTTCCTCCATGGTTCTCCAAATGTGAGAGCCAAGATGGAGATGATACCGCTGGCTCATTGTTAGGACAGACTTGCCGCTGACCAAAGTAGTTTACTCGATAGAGATCACATGATCCGCGATCACGTGATTTATGGTGTAGAGGTCGGCGCTTGGAGCTTGTCGGAACTGGTTCTTTTGTGAAGGGCGGTTCGTCGCGTGAACTAAAGCTCCCAGAGGTTTTACGCTGCCATTCGCGATCGAAGTTTTTCTTTGTAGCCCGATGTTTTCTCCTGGTACTGTAGAACATAGAGTCGCTTTGTTCGGAATCTGAGCTGGATTCTGATGACGGGATCCGGTGCACTCGCCCTTCATTCCTATAGCGTTTTCGCTGGGTAGATACAGACGAACTTTCTGAATTCGATGTCCGCATCAATTGGTCAGTTTCACACCCGGTCTCGCAGTCTGACATCACAAACCTCTGCGCTTTCCTCCTTCGGTGTGCTTCACGCCCTGCGCGCTCATCGACTGAAACACGTTGTTGCTTCCTATTGCTCCAAACGGTTCTGGAAGAATACGCTTTAGATGTGTTGTCGTCAGATGAGCTCGTTCGAGCGTGTTCAGTTCTCCTGTACCTCTCAGGTTCACTTTGTTTCCTTCTTAAACCATTATCACTGCGTTCTCTCTCTGAGTCCGTTTGTGACGAAACTGATTCACTGTCAGATTCCTGCCGATGTAATGGTTTTCCGGCAGCCTTCCTGTAAACCTTTTCATATTTATTTTTCATTTTGTTTCTTGCCGGTGTTTCATGTCTTTCACGGGAATTGCCATTCCTTCCCACTGAATTCGGAAGATCTAAATCATCATCAGTTGACTGGCAAACCCTCTCTTCGATTTCTTTCACCCTCTTTCTGTAAAATTCCTTAAGCGCCCGTCCATTGCTCGTGTCTGGCAGTTCTGGCCACAGAACTTCTACAGGATCCCTGCCTTCAAACATATCCCGAAAAGCCGTTCTCAACTCACTAGAGGATATTTTATTCCTTGGAGGTTCTCCGTCTATCAATGCAGAATGACCAAAAGACAGCTCGTTCGAACGTGCTCTCACAGTAGTAGTGTCGGGTATGTCAGCTGCCAAACACATGTCGTCGATAATACTCATAGAGTGAAGATCTGACTGACAGCGAACAGTTTGACTGGCAGGCCACTGGGCGGGGCCCTGAAAGCTGTGGGCATCATCCGGGGACGCATGGTAGGATGTCGGGGCTGTTAACGTGCTTAATTGACCTGTTTTAAACAAATACGTGCTTGTTACCTGGAAAGTTTTCTATGAGTATCGCACATTATTTTTGCGCTATTACAAGTTTTCTTTTTCTGTTGGTTTTGCAGTCGAAATAGATTTTGCCTTACCCATATCAAAAGCACAAACATACGTAATCGCCCACATTACACTGGAAACCGCCAAGGTATTCCGATCACTGCGGTTCTAATATGCACAGTTTGCCGTGGTATTTACCTACTTCCTACCTCTTACTAAGAAATAATTATAGTAAAATAATGACAAAAATAAAAAACAATAGTAATGTTAGTATATATAACAATAACAATACCGATAATAATACATTGCTCCCTATAGCGAAACTCAACTTCACTTTTGTATTTGCGTCTCACAAAAGCCATTTCAATTATAATAAACATTGTTTTTTTATGACAATTGAAATGTTTTATTAAGATTTTGCTAAACTATAAGAATAAAAAATAACAATGAAAGACGGACGATTCGCAAAATCGCACGGGATAAAAATGACTTTCGAACCTTCGGATGAAATAAATGACCGCATTTTTAGATGTAAGTGTTATGTATTGCAAATGTTATGTAAAGTACTCCCGATCATATTTTTGCAAGATGAAGTGTTTTTCCGGATTGATAAAAGTTGATGTAACTTTTCCTAGTTCCTTTTTGGCTTCTCTTCTGACAGTCCAGACGCATTACGGACTGGGTACGACCTTTTCACCGAGACGAAAGTCTGTGACGTAACCGAAATCGGTGGCCGAGCGCACAGAGGCAGAAAGAAATCCAGCAACTTGGCATGACTTGTGCAAAAAGTATTATGATGGAGCAGATAAGCATGTTTCACAGAAATCTCTAAACCCTCGAACGTCCAAGGGGGGATCTAATGGACCCCCTCCCCCCTAAGGTTTTTTCCGACCTAAACTTTGTAGCTTTGAAGCAATCAAAATGAAATTTGCATTACCCGTAGTCCAATCATGAACACACAATTTGATGCAAAATTTATTATGCAAATTGAAATTTGATTCACAAAACGGGAGAAATTTTGTTGTAATTTCTCCTTTTCAATTTTTACTTTTCATCGTTTTCCTGTCTGAGGCTGTAAATAAATGTTTTCAACTAAGTTCGAGCAAATTTGCTGCAATTTTCCCTAAAACTAGAGGCTACAGGTAGCCTTCACTCGCGGCCACGTAACAAACGAGATATTGTAGCAAAACTAGTGCACTTGACCGTATATTCCTTAACGAAAATCAACTCAGTAACAAGGTTGGTAATTTTGATAAAC
>JAOBYE010497973.1:0-13230 GCA_025403585.1 Parazoanthus swiftii | reverse complement strand
AATAAAAACCGCCCGCCCGACCATGGATTTTTAGCAGAAAGGATGCTAACCAACTAATTTATTTTATTTGGCCTTATTTTTTGTAAGCGTTTCCTAAACATCCTGTTGTTTTGACTGGGTCAGAATTAATTTACTTGAAAATCTTAACTTCATTATGACATACTTAAGATTTTGAGAAAAAAGACATCGTTACAGAAATATATTTTACTTATGCTGACTTACCGCCAATTAAATACGGGTCTTCAACGTACCGCTGGACAATATACGTTTCTGGCTTTTCTGGTTCCTCTTTCTGTGGAATGGAATGTTCAGAAACATAAAAATAAGTTAGGCTGTGGCTAGCAGGGGGCAGGCGAAGAAAAAGCAGCCAAGGGGGGGGGGGGGAGGGAAGGGGCAGTTGCTCCCCTAATTTATCAAACTGACATTTCACATCAATGAAGGTTTCTGGGGAATTACCCTTCTCTCAGGACTGGGTTAGGATTAGAGTCATAGCTGGGCTTGGGGAAAGTGCTTTGTTACCAGCTAAATGACTTCGATGTTCATAGTAATATATTAAGCCCGGGGCCGTCGGGAAATCGATTTGTTAACGCTTAAAGTCCAACGGACGCCTGGACGGGGTTTACCCAGTAGGAATGCGCATTAAAAATATTATTAAAAAAAACACGAGCAAAATGAGTGAAAAGTGTTGCTTCCAAAGACAGAACTACGGTAGTCACAACAAGTAACCCTAACACAACTTTGATATCACATTAAAGGTCAAATTTGAACGCTATGTAGCAATATCGCAATTGAACGTTCATATGCTCAATTGTACACTGAAACGACAAAATGAAGTAGCTATGGACTTGTATCTAAGGCAGTAAAAACAGTAAAAACTATCGCTTCAAGGCCAGATAATGATTACGTATGTTAATTACGTGTAAACCGTTGTTGTTTTTTCTACATTATCTGTGTCTTTTAGGACACTATCTAAACTACTCAATGATTCTGTTTGCCTGGCTCGTTTAGCCCTTATGATTATTCTAGGCGACCAGTCACCTAACGCTTTATCTAATTATAAGGATTAATCAATCCGTAAGGTAAATGAAAAGTATATTGTTGTTTTTGTAAGGAAGGAGGTCGGGGGGACTCTAAGGCACATTGGACGTTAAGAGCTAACAAATCACTTTTCTAACGGTTCGTTACAAAGTCAGGAATTTCCAAAGCACTTGGTATTACTATTTTTAATATAGCCTCATGCAAACTGACAACCGCGGTGGCAATGCGACTTGATATCAAAGTTGAAATTCCGTTTTTATTTATTTCTGGGAATATGATATTGGCAGGGGCTGTCCGCCTTCAGAAGTTTGTATTTTTGTTTGGATATAGCAAGCTTTCAGAGAAGTTTGATAAAGTTTAAGTAGTTGGTGGTTAACAATTCCAAGGTGAAAATTAACAATACAATACGTAAGTGGATTAACGGTTTAAGGTATTTTGACAAGACAGCTCTTCACTTTTTCATCCGTGGCGCGTTTGGGTTTAAATTAAACCCCACGAAGTTATACATTTTTAGAATCTCAAGAAACTGTTTGCATTGGCATAAATTGTAGTTGTACTTTTCTGGAGCTTGTTTTCTCAAAAAAGCACTGTTGTATTGTGACATCACAACTCGAAAAAAACAACAACAACAACAACTTTACTACCTTATTGCAGTGTAATGTTTACAAAATTACTCCACTGATAAAAGGTTATTACCACCTAGAATAGCCTAATAGCTAAACAAAGCTTGACTGGTAGTCCAGCTAATAAAAACATTGACGCGCTTAGCGCACCATCGGAAAATATGAGTAAGGATCTACAAACCGTGTCAAATCAGACAGAAGATCAGTTCTAACCGCGAATTAACTGAGCACTCCATGAGTTTAGTTTAAGCAGTGCTTTTTTTAAACAAATTCGCGTATTAGGTATTTCGGATACATTTTAAGTCTGTGGAGCAGACCAGAACACTCAGTGACTCTCCAGCCCCTTATCCAGTTTATTTCCTGTCTGGTTTAACGTTAGATGAAAACTTCTAATTAAATAAGTAAATCCGCCCCATAGATTTATGTGAACAGAAGCTTTTAATAATGTTCTCGTAAAGTTCAACTTTTTTACTCGTTTACGGTCTGTTAATCGCTCAGCATGACGCTAATCTCCAAAGCGGTGTAAAAATATTCGACAGTATCCATGCAAGAAGGGTCTGACGCTGGATCGGTACCCTCGCGATAATACTCAATACCGTTGCCTCTTGATAACTTCGAAACTCGAACCTTCCGCTAACTCGAACTTAACTTATTCCATGGCCCTTCAAATCATTTTCTCACTATTTTATTCTCGATAACTCGAACATTTTTCGCTTCGTTTGAAAATTCGAGTTATTGGGAGTTGTAATATGTTGTCAGGATGTTTTTATTCTGGAATGTACCAAAAGACAGCACCTTATAAGGCATTACACAGGACTGTGTACTGAAATACTCATAAAACGCCGTGAACAAACGCGCCTTATAAGGACGTATATATGGAAAAGAGTTTAAACATCGCTGCAGGACGCGCGTGGGAAAAGACTGGTGACGATGAGTATTCAAAGCCCACCGCGTCAACTTATTCTGCACAGTCCAGGCGTACAGCACTGCAGAACAGTTGAGAAGTTTGGCGCAGAAAACCTTTCCTCCTACTATTCACAATGGCCGATGAAGACGTTGCAGCTCTGGTTATTGATAATGGTTCCGGCATGTGTAAGGCCGGTTTTGCTGGAGACGATGCTCCTCGTGCAGTTTTTCCATCCATCGTTGGCCGACCTCGTCATCAAGGTGTGATGGTTGGTATGGGTCAGAAAGACTCGTACGTTGGCGATGAAGCTCAGAGCAAGAGAGGTATCCTGACACTGAAATACCCCATCGAACATGGCATCGTCACAAACTGGGACGACATGGAGAAGGTCAGTAAAGTAAATTAAAAATGTACAGACAACTATAATGTTGAGGAATTCAAAGTCAGTAACTTACAATCAGAAGGACACCTTAAAATGTGTGCAGTTTTAAATTGCATGGTTTCGGCCCATTTTAACCCAAGACCAATAAAACACCATTTAAGGAGGAGCTATTCACCATGTAAGCACAGTTACCGAACTTAAGTTCTAAACCTCCTCGCGTTGTTTCAATTTAAGAACTTTCAATAACTTAGTACTGTTCTGGTTCATTCAGATCTGGCACCACACATTCTACAATGAACTGCGCGTAGCACCAGAGGAACATCCCGTTTTGCTGACAGAAGCTCCACTCAACCCCAAGGCGAACAGAGAAAAAATGACTCAGGTCAGTAGACAAACCAGTTCTTTCTTATAATTTTTTCTTCTTTATTTTTAGTTCTACTGAAGAATTTTTCAACCATTTCTTTTCTTCTTCTTCTTCTTCCATAAAGAAACAGGTAACTCTCGGGTCTTTCAAAACTGCACTGGCCGCAATCCCATTTTTATCCTAAGAATTTTTTCCTTATAATATTAACTCTCGCACTTGCAATTTTTTTAATTTATTTACTTTAAAAGTCGACGTCTGCACTGCACTCAAATTCGCACGAAGGGCAATCTTTGCAAATTATGTATAGATAATAACTTTGTAGTTGAGTGAACCTTAATTTAAATATCTACGAATGCACATACGAATATATTTCTCTCAAAAGAAACTCTATGGTTTTGTTTTTCTTGCTTTGCCGCATTTTTACAGATGTATTAAAAGTTCTTCTATCGAAAATTTATTTTGTTTTGTAAAAGTTCAGCTGGTGTCCGGTAACTAAGAACGCTTAACTATAGAAACTCCTCCCATTTCTGATACGGAACTGGTTTATTCCACGCTACAGTAGTTGTCGCATTTGCATGCACGACCTTCAGTTTGTAAATTATGGATTAATTTTAAAATTTTCATGGCATCTTGCTTGTTCATCAAGACGAGCTCACGCTCAGTCTGAAGAATACCAACAAACTTAAAACTTCAATTAATTATGCCGAACTTTTCCAAGTCTCACAAACTTGCACAAAACAAAATTTAATTGCAAATTTGTAACATAAACAATCCTTTTCATAAAACAGAGACGCTCCGATAAAATTCAGAAACTTCCAGCAAAACTATTTGGAGGTACATTATTTAGGTTTTCTTTCCGAGATAAACTACAAAATCAAGAACGTTCTCCAACAAATACCAGTGTTGATAAGTCAACAAATTTTTCCAACGAGAGAATAATTATGTAAGTTTTCTCCCCATATATGGTTAAATCTGAAGCCACTGGTCAGCTCACATTGTTTGGAGCAATGTCCAGCTGTGTTTTAACAAGAAAGTGTTTGAAGTCAAGCTAGCGTTCAATATTTTAGCAATCTGTCATGGGAGGTCCGACGGTCCGCAGATCGCTGCATTTTTTCTAATTAAACCGTCAACCGCTCTCGTATTTTCATAAAAACTGCAATATCTATATGAAGTTATTCAACCTTAATTATGTATTAGTGAAGTGCTATGGCTTTCCGAAACCTCTAAAATTTTGGACCAAAGCTTTCAGCTTTTTTATTTGTCTGACAGCCTTTTGCACTATGACTGAGACACACACCAGTTTCAAAAATAAACGAGAGTAACGTGTATCTGAACCATATGCAAAACTGTGGTCACTCCAAACAAAATAGTCGCAGACACTCATCTTTCATTTCTTGACATTTTTACAAGTTTTATCTTCACAGCCTTGTATAACACACTAAAACCACAACTTCAGTAATATAAAATATAAATGCGAAGAATCAAGTATATGCCGCCGGAGTGCTTGATTTTGACAAATTAAACAGAACTATTAGTGCGAACATTATGGACTTGCCCTCAGTAACTGATCATTAACAGACCACAATGCGGGCAGTTCACCATTTTACTAGCGCAAATTTTCGCTGGATCTATTCCCTAAGTCACCCTCCGGTCAAAATCAGCATAAACATCACTTTTAGCCCCCATTAGCAAAATGGTGTATTCCACAACTTGTTCGCACTTGATACTTTTTTGACGTTCTGTCACACACACTTTATGTATGAGAAATCGGAACAGTAGTTTCAGAAAAAAAAACTTGTCAACTTTTCTTTAAAATTAAGAACAACGTGCCTCATTCGGAGTTATCTGCGTTTCTCGTACACGCTTCGTACACTTTTTCAGGCAATGAACTCAAGGACTTTCGAGGAGTGTTAATTCTCTGGACACTGGCCTGGACTGAAGTTGTCTGGATTAACAAATTACGATAAAGCTGTCAAACACAAAAGAAATTTTTCTTCTTAATTATGTAAATGCACTGATTTCACGCTGTCGGCCTTTACTTTCAGGCAAAGAAAAGTCATAAGAACAGCAGAAGTACATGTGCGATTATAGACTCTAGAAGGACTTTCAAAAAGTAAAGTCGCACAGCGTATAGTTGAGAGTTAAATCGATGAATTGTTAAACAGCAAGGGTGGATTTAGGGTAGGGACAAACAGGACCCGGAGCCCCCTCCTGTTCGTCGGCAATTTTAGAAAACACTGAAAAAGCAAAAACACATGCCCCCCATTCCAGAATTGCGGGCTTCGGCCCTTCCTTTCCGAAGTTTCTGAATCCGAACCTGAACAACTATGCATGGATTGATTTCTATTCAGATAATGTTTGAGACGTTCAACACCCCAGCGATGTACGTGGCCATCCAGGCTGTGCTGTCCCTCTATGCCTCTGGTCGTACAACTGGTATCGTCATGGACTCTGGAGATGGTGTTACCCACACTGTACCAATCTATGAGGGTTATGCTCTTCCCCACGCCATTCTCCGTCTTGATCTGGCCGGTAGGGACTTGACCGACTACCTGATGAAGATCCTGACAGAGCGTGGCTACTCCTTCACCACCACAGCCGAGCGTGAGATCGTGCGTGACATTAAGGAGAAGCTTTGCTACGTTGCCCTGGACTTCGAGCAGGAAATGCAGACTGCTGCAACGAGCTCAAGCCTGGAGAAGAGTTACGAGTTGCCTGACGGGCAGGTCATCACCATTGGCAACGAGAGATTCCGCTGTCCAGAGTCCATGTTTCAGCCGGCTTTCCTGGGTATGGAGTCCGCTGGTATCCACGAGACCACTTACAACTCGATCATGAAGTGCGACGTGGATATCCGTAAAGACCTGTACGCCAACACCGTACTCTCCGGGGGTTCCACGATGTATCCAGGAATCGCTGATAGGATGCAGAAGGAGATCAGTGCTCTCGCTCCCCCAACAATGAAAATCAAGATTATCGCTCCACCCGAGAGGAAATACTCCGTGTGGATCGGAGGCTCCATTTTGGCCTCGCTATCTACTTTCCAGCAAATGTGGATCTCCAAACAGGAATACGACGAATCTGGTCCGAGCATCGTCCACCGCAAGTGCTTTTGAAGCGTTGCAGTTTGGTTTAATACACTTTTAGTTTAACTATTCTTCTAAAGAAATGAAAATAGTTTTGGAATTGTGAAATTTGAAACATTCTCCATCGTATAATTTTTGGGCTCGCGTTCGCACTCGTTTAAAATAAAGTTTTGCAAATCAGTCGTGATCATTTTATCATGTTTGTGAGTAGAATAAAGCGTTAAAAGAATTTCAAACAAAAAGGCCTTACAATTAAACATTAACTTTTCATGTTTTGAACATCACTTACAATATTTTTCTTTCTTAGGACTGGTACACAGGCAAACTGTAATTGCTTTCCCGGACAATAAAACGAGTCTTTACTTTAGTCTTTGAAGAGTGAATCTTTGGTGGTGTATCTGGCTTCCCAAGCCGCAAAGTACCTCATTTTCCCAGGTTTAAGAAACAAAACGATTTACATGCATGCAACTTAACATGAAGCAAGTAGAAATACGAGAGAAGCTGTTACGTGGTTCTTGACTAAAATCGCTTTTTATTTTGCCTATTTTTTTTTAATAGAAATCTATGACCCAAAACTCTGAATATGTCTCAAAGTTAACAGATAACAAAATTGCTTTCCATTAGTTCACGACATAATTTAACCTCGTTAACACACAGATCTGATTTTCCAGAACTTTTCATAAACAAACTTGATTCTCCAGGACTGGAATTGATATTCACTTTTACACGCCTTCAGCGAACAAACAAACGGTCGGGATAATAAGGAAATCAAACGAGAAAGCGGCTAACTGGAATTCCATCAGCCATCCTATTCACTGATTCCGTTCTTCTTTCTGTCTGATTTTCCGTCCTTTCTCACCGAACTGCCATAACGAGAACTTCTGAGTCAAGTTTATCTCCTCTCAGGGAGAAAAAAGGAAAACTGTAAAGAATTGAGCTCTTTCCTTTCCTTTTTGCACGGTGGAGGCAGATTAGTTAGCACTGGTTCCTGGCCTTCAAAAGCAGGTTTTTTAGTATGAAAACTATGGAACTAACTTTTTGAAAAAGTTTCTGATTAAACAACTTGATATCGCTGTTTTCCATCAGTTTATTTTATCGTCAAAAATGAGGCTGTTAATTCGCAAGGAGAGCTAACACTCGAAAAAAGGGCATAAATTCAGACCTCTCAACCTTGAAGCACTGAAATTCTGGAGTTGGAAGCAAAAAAATCTGGAGATTTCAGTAAAAATCTGGAGATTGACTATTATCTATATTTTTGGGGGCTACGCAAAAAAAGGTGGCCCTTTTTCGGTGTAGAACACGATAAAAATACCATAAGAGTTTTTTAACACAACATTCATTCAAATTAAAATGAAAATATACAAATTTGTCGTGTTTCAAAAGTTTGTTGCTGAAACAGTACCAATGACACTAAATATGAGTTCTTGGAGCTCAGTTCCCTCGCCGACCTGGATTTATTTGTTCTTTATGGCTGAATTTGTTTTAGAGAATGGCTTGATTCTTGAACAACGATTTTAATCTTTCTCTTTAAAAAGAGAAAAACGGTAGGTTTTCTTTGAAAAACGTAAGGTTTTTCAAAAAATCGTGAGATTTTCGTGGCGTACCGTGAGACCGTGAAATCTAGCTGAAAATCGTGAGTCTCACGGCAAAACCGTGAGACTTGAGAGGTCTGTAAATTGTTTTTGGTTTCTTGAAAAGATTGAGTGCTCCGACAAACGGAACAGCTCAACTAAATCGGGAACTTTTCGATTAATTTTGAATAACTGTTAAGTCACATACCTTATCATCAGCCATCTGAGATCTGTACGGATCTTCCTGTGACAGTAATACATTGAACGCAAAATTGTTAATACTTCCCAACTTTCAAAGCATTACTCTTTGTTACAGGATCCATACAAATCGCAAACGTTATTTCAGGGTCTTCTCACAGGCAAGTACCACAAATTACACTATTTAGGACCAAATAATTAAGAAAATCACTGATTTGTGCTTGGAGTAAAGACCTCTTCTTGGACGTTCAAGGATGTTTCAACATAATTCAAAGAAATTTTGCTAAGACTTAAGGAATTTTCCCAGAGAAAACCTTAGATTTTCAAACTCGAGGACTTTTCAAGAACTTTGCGCATTTTCAAGGACTCTTCTGTGCGAGCTAGACCGGGCGGTGATACGTGGTATGAATTAAAACACGTGCAACTGCAACAAACAACATTTATTTAATTTCTGAGAGACTTTTCAGTTATTGCAAAATTGGGGAATCATACGCGTTTGTGAGTTTGACTTGTACTCTTAACACAGTGATAAAGTTCTAGTACCTTATGGGTTGTTGCAAAACCCCCTTACTTGCATCTGGTTTCAAAACATTTGAAATGATTTTCAAGATAAAACACTAGGTGTACACGTGGTTGGCAAACATTTTTCAATAGATTGGTTTAATTATAACTGTATTATAATATATTAATTGATCAGTATCGATTTTATTGAACAATCACTTATAGAACAATCACAGTTAAGAAAAATTGAACTGAAATGCCACAAAATTTATGGTTCAAACTTGATTCCTACATAAAATTTTACGTAAACAGTTGGAAGAACTAACCTTTCTCCAGTCCATAATATCCTTGAGTTTCTTGAACAGAAAAATCCCTTTGCCTTGAGATTTTGCAATCTGAAAGTTAAGAAAAACAAAAATGATAAAAAATCAGAGGCAAGGAACCAACTTACAATAACAGAGAAGGGGGGAGGGGTCTCACATGGAAATCACAAAGCCTCTTACACATTGGAAATTATGAATTAATACTTACTATGAAAAGGAGCCAATGGGACATAGTTAAAGCTGGTATAACCGTATTAATTCTAGAGGTAACAACTGCAAAATGTTTTGACCATTATTATTGCCATTTTACTCTATCCTAAATTGAGTGAAGATGGTTCGATCCAACAAATGCTTTATACCATGCGACTATTTCATGTTCTTACTTTACTGTGACATATATATTTTCACTCATATGTACAGACCATATCAATTGAATATTCTTGGGTTTCACATGACGTCATGGCCGCCATGTTGGTGTCCTTTTACAATGGAGTTACAATTAGTTTCTATTGTTGTCGACACCAACATGGCCGCCATGCCCTTTGTTGCTTGATTCCCTGGGGATTGAGTGAAAACCAGCAATTCTGGTTGTATTTCTCGATCAATTTCAATCTTAACAAATTTTTCAGTTTCAATTTTTTCCTTTTGTTTTACAGGGCATTGAAATCATGACCTTGTATCTGCAGAATTTTTTGAGGCTTCGATCCGAAAATGTGGATGATGTCATGTAGATCATCTTTACTTCGACCTACAGAACAGAATATAACTTGCAAATATAATTATGCCTTTGCTTGAATCAGCAATATTTTTGCAAACTCCAACAACACAATGCAATGAGTTTGAAAACCTTGCATGTTCTTAATTATAACTAAGCCATCAATGCAAGGGTCTCGCTTACATGACATCATCAACCCTATTCAGTCCTATTCCAACTCATATCAGGCTCTAAAGAAGGAGAAATATTTCAAATTTTACATTTTTGAACAAGAATAAAGCCAGTAGGAAGGGGGCTTTTCGGAAGCAATTTTTCAATTAATTTTATCAAAAAAACATCAAATCAGTTTCAATCAGCAAAAACAATTTGGGCTCATAATATTATACACTTCGAACGGAATTGTACCAAACCAGGACATTCAGTTCTACGGAGATCAAAATGGAAGTCAATGAGTCTGCAAACAATAATGGAGACTGGGACAATATTAAATTACCGGCTTCATGATCCAGATTGTCCCTGGGTTTTTCTTGAATTCTTCAACAAAGATGTGGTACTCCATCTGAAAGAGAAACCATTTGTCAAGTCAAGACAGCCAACCTTCTCGGAACACCTCTGGACACCTAAAACCACCACCAGACTTTTCAGACAACTTTGGACGGCTACAGAGACTTTCTAAATGTCTCAGAAGAGCTAAAAGCACTGCAGGACACCTCTAGCTCTAGATTCTTTCAGACATCTCTTGACAGCTCTATAGACACTTAGAACTAGACACCTCTGGACAGCTCTCAGGCCCGTAGGCAGGGGGGGTGCCCCCACAGATCCAAAAAGGTCCGCATTTGGAGGTTTAAGAAGACGATCAAGAAGTCCAAATAGGTTTATCATAATAGTTGGTGTTAACGTAAATCGAAATGACTAAAAAAAACGGCCGAAACGACTAAAAAAAAAAAAACGGCCATAAGTGTGCTTGTCCCATAAATTTGGCTTTTTAAGAGTCCAAGTTTACGAAATTTGCACCCCCCCAACAAAAATCCTAGCTACGGGCCTGGCTCTAGACACTTAGAACTAGACACCTATGGACAGCTTTGGATGCTTAGATCTAAATGTTCACCTCTGGACAGTTTTAAACACTTAGAACTAGACACCTCTCGACAGCTCTAGACACCTAGAGCTACACGCTTCAGGACAGCTCTAGACTCTTAGAACTAGACACCTCTGGACAGCTCTAGACACCTAGAACTAGACATCTGTGGATAGCTCTGGATACTTAGAACTAGACACCTCTGGCCAGCTCTAGACACTTAGAGCTAGACGCTTCAGGTCAGCTCTAGACTCTTAGAACTCGACACCCCTGGACAGCTCTAGACACCTAGAACTAGACATCTGTGGACAGCTCTGGACACTTAGAACTAGACACCTCTAGGCGGCTCTAGACACTTAGAATTAGACATCTCTTGGCAGCTCTAGACAATTTGAACAAGAGACCTCCCGACAGCTCTAGACAATTAGAGCAAGACATCTCCAGACAGCTCTAGACCCTTAGAACTAGACACCTCTGTACAGCTCTATAGACACTAAGAACTACCTAGACACCTCTGAGCAGCTCTAAATGCTTAGAACTAGACACCTCTGGACAGCTCTAAAAACTTAGAACTGGACATGTTTTGACAGCTCTATACACTTAGAGCTAAACTTTTGGACAGCTCTCGACAGTTATAGACAGTTATAGACATTTAAGAACTGTTCTGGACACCACTTTGTATAACCACTTCTAGAAACCTCTTGTGTCTAGACTTTTCTAGCCACCTCTACACACTTGTATATACCTCTGGACACAGGTATTAATAAAGTGTTGCAAATGCCATTGATCTAATGGATCCTCTAGGTTTTATCAATCCACAAAGATTCAATCCAAGTTTTGTTGATCCAGCTGTGATTTTATTGATCTACTCCAAGTTTTATTGACCTGATCTGAACCAGGCTTTGAATGCGTTAAAGATGTCCCTTTCAAAATGCCTTTCCCAAATTTCCTGGAGTGGGTTCATGTTGGCCCATGCACACTGTTCTGGTATATATAAAGTGCATCTACAGATCTTTAAAATAATGCATCTCTTTTCACATCAACTTACCGGCAGTTCAAAGGTTGTTGGAAAGAAATCACATCTGGTAACAACTATTAAGGAAAAACAGGTCTGGTGTGCTTCCTCAGAAGCTTGAACTTACAGTCATAAAAAAGGTTACAAGGAAGCTCCTCATGTATTGGCCTGATTAGATATTAAATAAATTGTACTTCAAAAAATTTGGATTCAAAGGTACAATAATATAGCTGTGTAACATGTCATAAAATTAATGTGTTTCTGCTAAAAAAAATTGAGGAATTAAGTTTCAGGATACTTTGCAGCTTCAATCTTTCCATGTTCTCTCTCCAGCTGTTTCTTCAATCGTTTGAGGTTTTTGGCCATCAAATTCTTGCGAGTCAACTGTTGATGGCACAAAATACAGTCAAACATGCAGTAATAGGTGTAATAATCAAATTTTTTAAAAAAAACATATAAAAGGCAAATATTGTTCCAATTACTGTGAGATCAGACAGGTCTACAAAACTTTGAACAGTGATGCAAACATTTTATAGAGTCAAGTGCTCTTCAGCCATCAGACAAAAGCTCACAATCTACACTTGTGGAGCAAAACCACTGACAGTAGCCCCCAATGGGAATTCTTCGATATAAATCAATAGTGATCGAAGGACACTTCAAGTGCAAATAATGCCAAATATTTCAAATATTCACCAAAAAAATAACCTTGTGAAATCTGAAAAAATGTCTTTTCAGTTATGAAAGCAACAAGAAACCTGTTCAACAAAATCCTCAATCCGAAATATACTGACTTTGTGAATTTCATACCCAAAAACAACCTGATCTACACATTTCTGTCATTAACCAAGGGATCAGGGTCAGTGTCAAGAGTTCTTGATTGGCCTGAAACACTAGTTAATTAGACTATTGTGTTATTACTTACTTCATAATGGTTCCTAAAATGACAGATCTTGACATGCTCTTCCATATAACAATGATCAAAGTATTCCCTCATCCAGCCAACATCACACCAATAGAAGTCCCAGTCTCCTTCCCTTTTTGTTGAAGAAACACAGTAAAGATACTTTTCACGCAACTGTGGACTTAGTTGGCTGAGCATGGGTTTTAGGTCTATTTCACTGTCTTCTAAAACTAGTTTGAATTCACTTACAGACTTGTTTACAAAGTTCTTCTAACAATGTTTAAAGCTCTTCATAGCCTTTCCCTGAATTGTAACATAATATTTAAATTTCTGATTTGTTAACAGAAAATTATAAGTCAGCCCAAACTTTGAGATCTTTCAGTGTTTTTCTTAAGGCTTGCAAAATGGGGTTCACTAAATTATTGGGAAAGCAGGCACAAAGGTGCAAGCTTCTAGAGGGGTCTTGGGGCATCCCCCAGAACATTTTTGAAATTTAGAGTCCTGGAAAATGATGCAATTTTGTGCATC
>JAOBYE010497862.1:0-13231 GCA_025403585.1 Parazoanthus swiftii | reverse complement strand
AAACTCTCTCAGTAATACACAATAAAATAATCAGTCGTAATAATCTATCCTGCGTACATCGTTTTGGTATTACGACACTATCACTGCACTGGTAGCTCTTGATTAAGAAGTAATGGTATTTATATCTCTGTTGTCGGCCAATTACATACAAAGCTTTCAATTGGAACTACAACCGCATATCTTTTGTTGATGTTAAGCTTTATTTATACTACAATAGAGCTAATTACCTTTGTCCTCCTCACTTCCACAATTTACTTATATTTCCATTATTGTCCTTGTTTATATGTGCTTACTTCACTAAACAAAAGAAATCATTATCCTGCTTCGAGATGTTCACCGACAGCTTTTCTAAAGTCACACTTCGAAAACTTATGACAAAAAATTTTTTCTATTGATTGCACACGCTTACCAGCAGCGTAAATTGATGTTTCTTGTTTACGTAAAAATTGCTATGAAAAAGCGCATCAGTCAGCTTAAGATTTTAACGTAGTTGAAAATCGCAAGCAAAATTTCGGAGAAAAAGTTGCTTTTATCCGTTGCGCGTGGAAGTTGAGTTCTAAGTTATTTCTAAAACTCTGAATTCTACAAAGGAATGTCACTGACACTTTTTTTAATAGACACACTTGAAAAACTTATCTGACAAAAGATTACTTACTGTGGAATTGCACCTGCATACCGGCAGTGCACATGTTTCTTCTTGAAAATAAAAGCTGAAAGCGCTCCAGTCAACTTTTGATTTCAACGTAGTTGAAACAAAAAGCAAAATTTCGGTGCAAAAATTGTTTTGCACGTGGAAGTGAAAGACGAGACTTGTAAAATTTGGAATGTTCACCGACAGCTTTTTTTTACGACATACTTCAAACACTTAATGACAAAAGGACTCTTTCTATTGATTGCTCGCGCTTACCGGCAGCGTAAATTTATGTTTCTTATTCATGAAAAACATTCGCCATGCAAAAGCACAGCAGTCAATTGACTTGAGCGTAGTTTCAACCACGAGCAAAATTTTTGTACAAAAGTGCCCTTTATCCGCTGTGCGTAGAAGTCGAGAATGAGATTTGTTAATCTCTGCCAACGGCGATCCCCGACAGCTTCTAGAAAACAAAAGAACACTTCCTGATTTGCACGCGCAAACCGGTGGCACAAATTGATGTTCTTCATCAGGAAGTGTTAAAAGCTCATTAGTTACCTTTTTCTTAAACTAGACATATTCCGATTTTGGTTGCCAAGGTTCAGATAAACATATTCATAAGCTTATATGAAAGTTGACGGAGTGTCACAGTTGAGGTTCACATCTATCTGCGATCATGCCTCACCTCACCAGCGAACTTAAGCTTAAAGTGGTTTCTCTTCATCGGGGAGGTAAGCGCAACTATGAAATTTTGAAGATTCAAAAGGTCCAAGACAATTTTTCGATAAGTCGACAACGCTTGGCGAATTTCATAAAACGGTTCAACGAGACGAAGTCAATCCAGAACCAGCCTGAGTGGAAGGATTGCTGTGAATGTAACTCCAGAAGTTATGTCATTCATTGATAAGAAAATGGAGGAAAACGACGAGACGACTTCCCCCGATTTGATCAAAATGCTGGCTATGGAACTCGGGCTCAACTTCTCGGCAACCAAAGTAAAACGTCTTCTGAAAAAACTTGGCTGGCTGTCTTCAGGGACAAAGTATTGTCAACTTGTCCGGGAAGCCAACAGAGCAAAGAGATAGAGTTCTCGCAGAAATGCCTCGACACAAAAGAGACATTTGATGATGTGATTTTTACAGAGCCTTGGAGAACAACGCCAGACTCTCGTTTCGTCGTTGGTGGGAACCGCCGAAACTTAAGGGGCGCCCAAAACATCCTTTGAAAGTCCATGTGTGGGCAGGGATCTCCAGACGTGGTCCAACCAGTCTTCTCATATTTGAAGGTATCATGGATTCGGAGTTCTTTGTGAATTCTATCTTGAAAGATACTTTAGAGCCATTTGTGAAAGAGGTCTTCCTGAAAGGTCATCGGTTCCAGCAGGACAATGATCCCAAACATACAAGTATCCTGGCAAAAAAACTATTATTCTACTTCGGTGATCAACTGGTGGCTTACTCCGCCCGAAAGTCCTGACCTGAACCCAATCGAGCTGATATGGCACGAGTTAAAGCACTTCCTGCGGAAAGTCCACAAGCCGAGATCAAAAGAGGAGCTGGTAAGCGGGATAACGCAGTTTTGGGAAAATAGAATGACTGCCGAGAAGTGCTCGACGTACATCGACCATTTGAAAAAGGTTCTACCGAAAGTCATCAAGCGAGAGGGCCGAGCCTCGGGTTACTGAACATCAAACAAACGGCTCCTTTAGGAGCCACCAAATCTGAAAAACATAATGACCAATGATAAACTTCTCAAAGTTTGCGAATAAACTAAAAATAATAATAAACTTTCAAAGAGAGATATGATTTCTGGCAGGGGTGATCTTCATCTGGTGTACAGGGATTCCAAGTAGACAATAGGAAGTCAACATATTGGGTAACAATAGATTCTGCATGTTTCCCTTTCTTTTCCTTAATTTGAGTTCACTCAGTTCTTCATGTGAAAAGAGACTGTGATTTACATTGATGTTTTTTGATGCCAAAAAACCCTGGAGTGCCACCTCAGTAAGTTCACAAAGTCCTGGGTCATTTTCAAGTTTTGCAACTCCATGACAATTTTTAGATCCCCTTTGAACTTCATATTCATATCTGTACCAATGCCATGTTGCTCCTAATGATTCTTTCAACCACAACTTCACAAAGCGATCAGTTCGCTCAGTAAATAGCCAGTCTAGAAGATATGGATTCTGTAGAACATGTTGTTGTCTGATCTCAGGTGGGAAGAATTCAACTTGTAAATCAACAAGATTATGAAATCAGGCCAGTGGTATTCTGCACAAGACAACGTGAAAAAAATATAGTAGGAGTTCCTTCTTGTGCAATGGTTGCACGTAAATCCTCTTTTGCTTTGTTCCAGCAGCTATTACTTCCGGTGACATTTTTGGCATAATGGATGAGTTTAGACATAAATGTAGAATAGCTGTTTGATTTAAGCATTTGTTGAAGTTGTTCTACTGTAAGCTTTGCTTTACCAGGGTTTTGTTTTAAAAAAATACTTCCCTGACTAAGAAGTTGGTGTCTCTGAATCATGTTGAATGCCCATGAATGAGACAAATCGTTGATCACTTGCAAATCTGTACACCTATTTTCCATCTGAATATTCAGCAAATTTAATAAGGTGTTTTATTTTTTCTCCCAAAGTGCGATCTCGCATAATTGCCTTGTTTGTAGGGCCTCCTTTGGCATCTGGAAATAGGGTAGGGAAAGCCATTGTTGCAAGATATTCAATCTTAAATTCCTTCAGAGGGCTAGCATTTCGTGAAGGCCGGTTTATTTTTTTACTCTGCAGTATCTCATCTGTTATCAGTTGCTTTTGCAGCTTCAGGTTGATTGGTTTTAGAATTGTACTGCTCAATTCTGTCTCTTCATTGAATGGTATTTCTTCAACATCAACAGGACCTCTGTCTGGGTCAATTTCGTCAGTTTGGCAATTTTCAGTGACATTGATCTGAGGCAGATCACATGGGATTCCTTCAGATGGCAGAGACTGTAAACACTCATAATCTATGGTGATTTTTTTTATACAGAGGATTATGCTGAACCAACCAATGCAGAGCACAACTCACTTTCTGGCGCCTCACTGTGAGGTCTTTAGAAATGTTATCTTTACCTATAACAGAGACTACTATTACTGGAAGCTCGTTAGGGTATCTTGGCAATGAGTCCGCTAGTTGCTGGATATCTTGAGAAAAAATTAATACAATGACCCTTGTATGCTTTTTGTCCACCAGGTTTTGTATAAACAGAGATAACTGGGAAAACTCGTGCTATCAACATTTCTTCTAATTGACTAAGGCCTTGCAATTTAATTGGTACGTGTGAGGGTATCATATTGTTTTGAAGTGAAAATTGTTTCACTCCATTTTTGTCACGAACACATCTTGAGCAAACATATGGCTCTTTTGTTTTAGATTTTTCAGACAATAACCATGCCTCAAGGCAGATGTTGCATCTATGGATTTTAAATTTCATTGAGCTTTGAAAATTTTGCATGTTCTTAATGGCCCATTTCTGTTTATGGATAGGTCCATTTTTTTTACCCTCAAATTGAGACAAATACATTTCCTTGTCTGGAGCATTCTCTGGTTGATTTACATTCATGCCGTCCAATTTCTTACGTTTCCTATATTCTCATGTACTCAGCTCTGTTGCATTTATTACAGGATTTGTGAATTAATTCGCCACTAGATTTTTTTCTTTCAATGTAATCCTTCATGTATATGTTTTGTCTTTCTGACGTGCAACTTTCTCAATCTCAGTTTCATTGTTCTTCCTCTGCCTCATGTATTCATTCATGTATGCATTTCGTTTCTCCTGTTTTCCAAGTTTATCATTATCTCGAGTATTTTTCATTAGTGAAGGGCTTTGAAGGAGTAAATACGAATTGTAAGGCAAATCTCCAGATAGATTTTGTTGGCAAAGATTACTTGGTGATGGCATGCAAGACTTTTTATAGATTGCAAAGAACCAACCGCTGTAAAAGGCTCTCGACAAATCTTGAAAATTAAGGTATTCTATAGTGAAATGCTGGCTTGAAAAACGTATAACAGCGTTTAATGAATAGAAATTCATTACATCAGTATTCAGTGGAAATTGGATACGATTAATTGTGTGATAACTCAGTCATCAAAAACCTTAGCATTGTAACAAAATGCTGCATTGCAGGAATATCCCCAGACTGCCTTTCACACAAATCACAATAAAGAGCACTAGTATTGGGTAGAACAGCTTCTGAAACATGATTTTCAAATTCTGTGGACCCTCAAGTTTGGGCAAGTTATGTAGAGCACAATTATGCCTGCAGTTTTTACTATCTGTTTGGTACACATTGAACAGCTTGATTGACTTCTTTGCTGAATGAGGAACAATGATTTTAATTCATCACTCAGATTGCCTACAGTTGTTGTTGTGAAAATATCACTAAAGACAGAATTTGCAGTCATTGCAGAAAATGAAGGACAGCGGTTTCTGATTGAAGACCATACAGGCTCTCGAACAATGTCCACAGCACCAAAATTTTGTCTTGCATTACTTGATTCATAGATTATGTCAAAAAACTCATTTCGGGTAATATTATGAAGATGAGTCCAAAATGTGGCATAACATAGCTCAAGAAAACAATCAACTGCACATGAAAATGTTCCCGAATTTGTCAAACAGTAATTTTGGAAATGGTCTCTACACACAATTCCCTCATTGCTACTGTTGTTCACTGAGAGGCATTCTGGGGATTGATTTAAGTGTTCAGCATTTTCTAGACTATTTATATTCCGATTTATAATATGAGCCTCTTTATTTTAGATAGCAAAAGGATTGAAACTGCCATTAGAAGGATAGGACAAATATCTACCTCTAAATTTTATACATGTAAAGGAAGCATTCACATAAGCGTATGAACAAGCTAAATCACTGTGAATCTGATAGCAATGATTGTTTAATAATAACAACAGGGTGAGAAATGTATACAAACACACCATCGCAGCGATCTACATGGGTGCACTTCTCAGGTAGTGGACAAGGGCTGTATAAACTGTGTAGTAGATTTCTCACGTGCGTTGGGGACAGCAAAGTCGCAGTGGAATTGGCTTCTCTAGCCGATAGTGAATTACAATATGTTTTTGATTTGTTCGTTTACTCAAGTGCTTTCATTTGCTTTGTTTGGCACACTCACCGATATAAGGTGAGCTTGTCTTCCTCAGGTTTGGCTCTAGCCGAATTGAGATTGAGCTTGTCTTTGCTCAGTGACAGTGGCACGCTCGCCAAAAAGATAAGTAACAGCTTGTCTTGCACAGTGAGATGAGCTTGATTTGCTCAAGTATTTGGCTTACTAGCCGTTTGGCTCGCTGGCCGATTTGATGAATAATAAATGAGCTTGTTTTAATTAAGCTTTAACTGTTGTTAGCTTGTTGTTTTATAGCAACGCGGCTATGAATGAGTGCGAAACTTGTTCGCCAATTTGAAGGATGTTATATTTGTGTGAAAGGGACTTATCGTTCCCGTGAACACTAAACAGAAGTGAACCCGCGTATCTATTGAAAAATAACCACAAAACAAGTGAGGAATGTTAGTTTTAACTAACCTTTTCGAGAGCAAAAATCAGCTTTCTTTCTTGCTGAAGTAGTCGAAGATTGCGAAGCCCCCCTCTGGCAAAGTGCGCGACCTTAACAGTTGGATTTCGCTTCCCAGTGTTGTCAATATTGTTGACCAGACTCTCACTAGTGGCTTGGACAAGGATTAGTGCGTCCTTGTCATGATAGGTTGTGATAACATCAAGCATTTTATCAAGTGTGAGGTTGTCTTTTCTATATAAACTTGATTTCAGCTGTTTGTCCTAAATAAAAGAGAGGATGCGGTCACGAATTTGATCGTCTTTCTCGTCGTTGTATTCTCCCTTACGGCCCTATGGATAAAACTAAGACTAATAAAACTACAATTTAAGATAAAACTAAGGTAAAACTAAGACTAATAAAACTACAATTTATATAATCAGAGTCGGTCAAAATATACATATAAATGGATAGAATTCTACATTAAAAATCTAAGAATCAAGAATCTAAAAATGTTGAATTTAAATTAAAAATTCAGAGTATTGGATTGACCTTAAAAGTGTCTGATGTGTACTGATTTATAGTAAAGTTGTAAAACTCATTTTTAAAACTCCTTGAGTTGAGGTCTATATTTTTATCAGCTAACTCTTTCCATTTTTTTAAAGATCCATAGAAGAACGTTTTAAACTATTAGATTTTGGCTTAGGAAGGCGGTAAGCATGCGAGTTTCTTAAATTTTTTCGTTTTAAACCTTTGCAACATAATGATTAGATTTTCTTTGGCCTTATTTTCTGCTATTTTCTTGATGAGATGTAAACGTTTTAAAATACAGATTTGGTTGATAGGGCTCCAACCGAGTTTTTAAAATTATCCAATGATCTTGTTGTAAAAACCTTGTTTAAAGGTATTCTAGCGCATCTTTTCTGAAGTTTGAATAAATTGTCCAGTTTGCTTGTATTACAGTTTCTCCACACTGTTACACAATATCCTAGTAATGGCTTGATACTTGCGTTGAAGAGTAAAATTCTACATTTAATTTGAAGGTAGACCTTAATTCTGGCAAGGGCGGCAATTTGTTTTATGAGTTTCTTTCTAACTTCTTCCACTTGTGTTGACCAAGTCATGTTTGAGCCAATATAGACGCCTAATAGTTTTTCGTTCTCAGACTTCTGGAGCTTTTTGTCGTTTTAAGTGATAGTGCAAGTGAGCAATCGTCACATCTGGATATTTTCTGGCGTGAACCAATTATCATGCATTTTTCTTTTTATCTTGGTGGGCTACCATGCCATGTCCTTTTGTCCAATCTTCCGTTTTTGTTAGGTCTTTTTGTAGTTTCGCTTGGATTTCAGGTAGGCTTGGGCCGCTGGCGTACAATGTTGCATCGTCAGCAAATAGACCACTTTCATTTTCCCACGACAATGGTAGATATATGGCAGCTTTCCAAATATTCCAACGCTGTCCGAGCGTAGTAAAAGGTTTCGGAACTGGTAGTCCTGACAGACAAACGGCCATCCTCGTCGCCAGATATGGTGTTTATCCACATAAATAAAGGACACAACTCTGGTTCAATGAAACTTTATTCTCCAAGATGGCGCCCCTAGCATGTGTTCTCCCCCACAATGCTTTGCAAATTTGGTTGCTAAGGACTACTTGGTGTATGCTAGAACTAAACACTACACAACTAAGCACGGATGTTTAAATAATCGGGGCATTGTGGTTGGAACAAGCGAATATTCAGATTGTGAAAACATCAACAACAACAATTTATTTTTGCATCACATATTTTACACTGCATTTTCAGAGATATATATACGTTACCTTGTTTTTACGCACTTAAATGTACTTTGCAATGTTCATCACTGTCATAACTATCTGTAATCTGAGTTCTCTTTAACAAAACGCACTTAAATGTACTTTGCAATGTTCATCACTGTTATAATTCATCTGCAATCGGAGTTCTCTTTAACAAAACGCACTTAAATGTAGTTTGCAATGTTCATCATTGTCATAAACGCACTTGAATGTAACTTGCAATGTTCATCATTGTCATAAGTAAACTCTAATTAGAGTTCTCTTTGGTATAGGAAATGACTTTAGTTATGTGTATTGTTTGTACATTGTAACGCAGGCGAACATTTTGTAGAGACATGAGGTGAATTTCAATATCGTCGAGGCTTGACTTTAGAGTTACTTCGGAACCTGCCAAGAAGGCCTCTAACTGCTCTGTAAAAGCCTGCATCCATATTTGTTGGTCTGTGGCGTTGTCGGTGACACAGAATTTTCACATTTCAGAGCGGAGCATGTAAATGATTCTGTGTCGTTGAGCCTTTTCTTGCACACTTTGCAGCTACAAAATAAGTTCAATTTAGCCACCAAATCGATTTGCATGGCGTTTATTTCTTTTTCTGGACTTTTCAGCATATCCGGCCCAGTCAAAGTTTTAAGTGTCTGCGTGGGAGGATTAGCTGTGGTGCTCGGAGACGTACTGAGAAAGGTTGAGCCTTGGTAATTCTTGACACTTAAGTCTGTGAACATATACGACTTCCCATTTTCTAGCGTACTAATCAGCGGTTCCCAGATATGAATCATTGTTGTACCCGTACTGTCCTCTAGGACGCAATCCTCTTTTACTTTGGCCGTTTGCCCTGAAGATCTGAGTTCCACTGTCTTGTTCTTTTCCTCACCAGTAGTAAGTCTTCCAGTGATATTGACTTTCTGGTTAGGGTGTAGTTTCTTCACCTCGGATACTTCGACTGTAATGGCTGGAACTGAACCTGTTGCACTTTCAACCTTCGGTTTGTCGACGTAATGAAAGGATATGTTCGACGAATTAGCCTTGTGGACCGCTGATTGCTGATTAAAGATGTAGTTGCCGCTATCCTTGACGAAGACATTCTTCAGTTCCACGGGCGTCCTGCTTTGTTCAAAATGCCTCAAATCGTTATGCTTATCAATATTGAAGCCAGCCAACCTTTTCACGTTAGTAGGTGAAGTTTGGAATTGGAATTCGTACCAGTGATATTTTGTTTTACTTGATTTCTTTATAGGGCTCAAGTTGTGGATATTCCCGTGCTCGTTCGCTGGAAATTAAAAAAAAATATATAGTGAGAAATAAACATTAAACTTGCTTTGATGAGCAAGTGGCATTTACCTGTCATGCCATCTCGTCCAGGGCTATCTTATCCCCGCTGATGGACTTAGACCAAACCAGGATAAGAGTATTTAGTGTTTATTACAAAAATAAAGTTTTAGTACTTACTATAACTTCTTTTTGCCATTGTCTGTAATAAAGAACCGAAATATAATGTTAATAATACATAAATATTATGTTTCTACTCCAATGTGTCATTTAAATAATTCTCAAATTTCCCTATTAGCAATATGTCATGACAATTTAAAATTTCTTTCGATAGGCTAATCTTTGCTCCTTGGCATAGACAAACTCTAATACAGTTCAGAGTGCACCATTACAACGGCCAACGTGGGTCTAAATGTTCATGGCAAGCATAACTCTAGCTCCTTTTGCTAAATATACGACAGGTTCTAAACCTCGCCTCTTGGCACGGCTGGCTCATTGGCAAAAACAATATTACACTTGAATATTATTGAGCCTTTAGTGTGGGATGGATAGAAAAATCCGTTATCTTTGCAGACTTTGTAAAGTTGCGGTAGCTAGTTTATTAAGTCGCTCTTCTTCTTGTAATCTATAGATTAAATTTTGAGATTTTTTTGCTGCTTGTAACCTTTCTAATGTCATAGGTTCTACCACAAGGTCTTTAAGCTTTTTCACCCTGCTAAGCGCAACATATGTCATCCCTAAGCTGTTTTCAGAATCTCCCAGATCAACCTAAGCTTTCTTCAAAGTTACACCCTAGCTTTTATGAATAGTCAATGCCCATGCTAGTTTCAATGGCAACTGCTGTCTTTTGCATTTTCCAGCTAGTGTTTGAGAGTTTACTGTTACAGGACAAACAGGAACACACCTAGGTACTGTAATAGAGAATGAGGGACCACAGTAACCTTCATCAAACTGAATGAGAACACATATTGGTAGGGTTGGGGGTATTTGCCCTTCTTCATAAACCAAATCTACAACTGTTCCTAGTGCTCCATTACAAAGCCCAACTTTTGTCCAGATATTCATTGTGAGCATTACTCTAGCTCTCTTAGCCAAGTAAACTACAGGTTCAAGTCCTCCCATTTCATCAGCACTAAGTGTATGAGCACCACCTGAGTGTCTGGCCTTTACTTTTGCCACTGGGACATTTAGGGAGTTTCACTTTTCTGCATTTATCTCTGCGACTTTAGATTTACGGTAGCACAGCTTTTATTGTTGTGGACTCAAATTCAGTAAGATTTGAAATTTGCTGAGGGGTTCTTGATAGCAATGTCTGCCAATCAGCAGCAGTTGATTCGCCATTACGTGCTCTGAGAAGAAGATCTCTCAAAAGGGACTGGGTTGTGCTGTCACCATTCACTCTATGATTGACTGTTAATCCTATTACTTGCTTAAATTGCTGATAGATAAGGTGACCCTGAATTTGCTTCTCTGAATTGGGCATTGAATGATACAGGGGCTTGTCACCAACAGGAGTCAACTGTGCAATGTCTCCCACAAGAACTACAGAAATTCCACCAAATGCAATGTCTATTTGGCCTGTTGCTTGGCGGCACCTCGAGTCTATCCAGCCTAGTAAACTCTGACCAACAAATGAATATTCATCTAAAATCATATACTCAACATTTTCGAGATTATTTTGGAGCTGTAGCAGTGCTGATCCTTTTAATTCCATTGAAAGAAGCCTTTCCAGTGTAAGCTAATACTTGGAATTTCGATTGAAGTAAGTTTCTTATAGCATCGATAACATAGCTCTTCCCTGATCCTGCAATGCCAGTAATAAGGAGATGTAAAGGTTCTTTTTCTTTGGTTAGAAAGTGTTCACGAACCAGACTGTATGCAATGCTTTGATTAACACTAAAGGATGAAACACCTACTATTTTTGTTGCCATGTTCCATTGAGGATCATTAATCATTTTTTTATTGTTCAACCACGACACAACCGAATCAAGCTGCGATTTGTCAAACATCTCATTGACACTGTGCCAATAACCATCAGGAACCGAGACACACTTCACCTCATTATCAATATCCTTAATATTCAATTCAGACATCAACATCCATTCTTCTTTTTCTTCTTCAGATTCTTGGACATCTAGTACATTATCAGTGTCTAGTCTGATCAATGCTTTCAAAGTCTGTAGTTTGAGTTCCCAGTCAGGCTCTAATTTTGTACCTATATCACTACAAAGAAAATTCATCCAATAAGTCTTGAATGTTTCATCACATTGTACATCATTATCCCAAGCATTGTCTGGAGTTTGCTGCCAAGGCTTATATTTGAGTAGTTCATACTTACAAAACAATGCATAATGCTTATTTGCAAGATTTGATGAATAATTTGGATAAGTTTTTACAATGACAGGATATTTTATTTTTTCTAGTTTGGAACCTTTAGTGCAAAAGAGGACACAAATTGTATAAAATTGTACTTTAGTATCTCAGGAAATACGTTCAAATGCTTCTCTCTCTCAGCATAGGTGTCAAGCATGGATGGAGCAGTACAGAATTCCTTATTCCGTGCCATTTGAATTCTTCTTGATCAAGAGATGCTGTTATGACATCATAAGTAGAGCTGGCACACTTAAGTGAGAGTAAATGATGCATAACCTCTTGGATCGAGTAACCCCTTTGACCAACAGATTTAATCATAATTTGCGTGAATGAGCTCGGGATGTCACTTACATCAGTAAGTTTCTGGACAACATGAGTGAAAGCATTATTTAGCACTGAAGATGCGTTCTCTCCTTTAGATGCATACTTCACAAGGTATTCTAAACATGCTTGGTAGTCAACAATAATCTGAATGTCACAATTTGCACGCCATCCTTGGAGTTGCAATGGCTGATGACGATTTAGTCTGGAATCATTACGTTTTGTGACAATAACTGCTTTGTACTTTGGCTGGCCTGACTTGGTATGTACTTGCTCAAACTCTATTTTTGTTTTGTCACAGTCAGCAAATGGAAAATTAAATCTGCATTTCAATTCTGAATTGTTTTCCCCTGGCCTGAAGCAATACTTGGTACTACACTTTGTTTGCCTTTGTACAGAGTTGAGTAGATCAATATAGTCCTCTTCCATCTGATTGTCTTTCAAAGAGAGATATGATTTTTGACAGGGATGGTTATCTGGTTTAGACCAGCCTTCATCTGGAGTACAGGGATCAAGTTGATAATAAGAAGTCAACATATTGGCAAACAATTGATTCTGCATGTTTTCCTTCCTTTTCGAGTGTTTTCGAGTTCTCTCAGTTCTTCATTTGAAAGGAGGCTTCGCTTTTCATTAATGTTTTTCGATGCCAAAAAGCCCTGCAGAGACACCTCAGTCAGTTTACAAAGTCCTGGGTCATTTTGCAGTTTTGCAACTCCATGACAATGTATAGACCCCCTTTAAACTGCATATTCATATTGTTACTTCACTGTCCTGTTTACTCATTGATTTGCTTCTGAGGTTGGATAGATCTTTATCGCCTTTAACGAAACTGCTGGGCTGGTTTCGTTTTTCCTCGTGTAGATTTTACCGAGACAGTCCAAATAAACTTAAAGTTGAGTTCTTTTCTTAGTGCCAGCGCCTTTTTAACAGATTTTTGTTCGCCTCAGTTAAACTTTCGTTCACATATATTATATTTCCCTGCAACCTTTTCAGGCAGCAACAGTAACAGTAACAGTAACGGTAATATTTTATTTACAGTGTTTAACTTTGTTTTACAGTATTAATTTCACCTGCAGATAGGTGAGCCTAATCGAGGCGGGAAAAAGAAAAAAAAATTACAACTTTTAAGTCATGATATAAAAGAAAAAAGAAAAATGAATACAAAAAGTTACAAAATTATATCAGGGTGTTTGTTTAGAGTTCACAGAGAAAAATTTTGAAAAGTATAAATATAAAGCATTTCAGCACTTGCTGAAATACACAGACGGGTTTACACGTATAA